>VZRX01003550.1:9824-74414 GCA_013398075.1 Notiomystis cincta
GGGGGTCCCGGGGGCACCGAGCCGCACGAGCTGCCCGGCCTCGGGCCGGCTGCGCTGCCCCTCCGGCCTCGGGGCCCTTCAGCTTCCTCTCCCCCCGGGACAGTGTCCAAGCATCATCGCCATGAGCGTCTTGGCATCACTTAAATAATAAACTTGCAGCTAACCAGGAGCTGTCGTCACCGTCCGTCTCCTTGTGTAAAGCACGATGTCCTTGCTGCTCCTCTTTATTTCAGTTGTCCATGTCAGGCCAGAGCGAGCCAAGATGGCAGCACCATCCAGACCTTGGGTGCTCAGGCTGCAACCATTGTGTGACTTGAGTTTGCCATGGCCATCCCAGGATTTGCTGCAACCCTTGTGTGACTTCTGTTAGCCCGTGCCCCTTCCAGGACTTGCCTGTAACCCTTGTGCCAGTACCATTAGCCATGAGCATCCCAGCTCTTGGTCCTTCGTTGTCACAACTTGGGCCATCGTTGTCACCTCTTGGTCTGTAAGCACACTGTCCATTCTCATCTATTTGGAATCATAGAATCATTGAGGTTGGAAAACACCTCCAAGATGATCAAGTCCAACTTTACTTGAAAAATTACTTAATCTCTTAAAGCAGTGGAAGGTTCTCTGTGGCCAGCACTTTGTAGCTGTGAAGGAACTGTGGGTGAATGTTTTAAGCAGTGCTGAAAATGATCTTGCCGTGAGTCCACTCCTCTTTCCTGCACACATGTAGCATTTGGTTGAAAGCTTTCTGCCAGGAAAGGTTAAATCACATTTGTGCTTGTGTGGAAGAGTCCATAACCCACTACAACACTGAGCTGTCCAGTTCCCTTTTCCTAAAGTTGAAGAAGCTTTCCCATTCTCCAGCCTTGGGAAGGACAAGAGCAGAGGCTCAAGTTTTCCATTGGTGCAAGGGCGAGAAATTTAATTGCTGAATTTGTAACAGGGAACTTGAAACTTGTGATTACAGTGAAACTGATTGTTGATGAACGTTGAAACTAATTGTTACCAGACAGAACGTGACCTCCCAGGGTCTCACTGGGTGTAGACGACTGAGTACTCTGCAGTTAGGGAATGAACTTCATTTGTGAATTTCTCAGACCTGTGTCTTTCAGACACTTTATTTACAGGCTCCAGGAATTTTGTGGAATTGCTCACAGATAGGACGTAAACATGCAGGTCTTTGGGGGAATCAAATAAAAGCTAGCAGCAAGAAGCCTGACAGGAGATGGCTGCGTGTAGGACAGTAACTTGACAAATCTTGAATTAAACTTCATTGCCAGTGCTTGAAATGGTAGTGGACATAAGGAGACACTTTCACACCATGAGGACGGTCAAGTGTTGGAGCAGGTTGCTCAGAGGTCGTGCAGTCTGTCCTGGTGCCTCTGGTCTCTTCATGCCCAGAGCCTTGATGTGCTCCATTTTTCTGTAGAGTTACCTGGTGTCACCTGCAGAAAAAGAGAACGTTGCCTTTTTTCTTCTCAAGCGAGTCAGTTATCCACTGAGGAATAACAAATAGCATCCAGTCAATATCATCTTCATTACTGGTCTTGGGAAAAATCATTTCTCTGTCTGTTGGCTAATTACCCCCTGGGTGCCAAGTCTGGGAGTCTCCATCAGTTATTGCTCCTGTAGGTTATGGAAAGCTTCCCATGCTGTTGGCATTGACAGCACTCCCTGCTCCTGCTGAAGCAGACTTCTTCAGTAGAATTTAGGAATGATCCAGGGAAGTGGTGTTGCCTTGGGCATGTAAGTTAGGAAAGAGGAAGCACAACTTGCCAGTGAGGCATCATCCCAAAGCGAGTTTTGTGCCAAGATGTTCCTGAGGAAGATGGAGAGAAGTGAATCCTGGGCTGCTCCAAAGGCTGATGGAGCCTGTGAGGAGTGAGATTAGCAAACTGTAAATCCAGCACACAGATCTCTTAATAATTAATGAGGTCATGGAAGACCTGCATATCCCAGTTCTCTTCCTCTTAGTGGCCCAGTTCCCACTCTACAGGAGGTCATGGTTTTGGATTCTTCCAAGTCTTGTGCCTAAGGCATATCAAGCTTTTCTTATAAAAATTATTTTCCTTTGTGTGGAGAAAATAAAGACTAATTTAATGATTTCTTCAGACAGGAGCTTAGCAACTGGTGGTGTTTTCAGAATTGTTCTTTTCAGTATTAGAATGTTCTGCAATTTTTCCAGAAGCAAATACACTGAAACTGTCATGTTGCAAATCTCATGGATAAGCAGTCACCATCTTTTAACTCAATCCATGAATTAGCAACAAACTAAAGACTAAAGCTTCTGCCAGTCTAAGACTGACAGAAGTTTATTTAATCTGATTTTTCATAGTTTTTCTTACATTTTTATGTCTAAATTGTTTTAGAGCAGCTTAATTTCTGCCCTAAATCAAACTGTTGTGTATGCTAAGGAAAACACTTAGCATATTTAACTTTCAAATTTACTAGGTAAGATCAATACTAGCTTGAAAGGTATCTGCTAGTATGCTTTTTATGTTGTTTATAAAAATATTTATGGCATTTCAGCTTTAATTTGTGTATAATATCATTATCTTGAACAGTTAATTGTTTTGACTGGAATGTTCATTTATTTACAACAGTTCTCTGTAACCCTTTGGACTAGACAGGACAATTTGGGCTGTACTGAAATTTGACACTTGGGCTCTTGGAAATTAATTTGTGCAAACAGGTGAACACTTGGATGTCCACATCAATAAAACAAGTGTTTGCAAAAGATTCTTAATTTTGCATGACTGTAATTAAAAATTGAAGGAGATCATCTCATTTAGAAAGTTTTGTTGCCGAATTACTCCAGAATGGTACAAAAGATGATGGAAACATTTCTCTGCCAAGGCTGGTGCACCTCTCAAAGGGTGTTTTAATGTAATAATCTTTGAATTATCTTTCCAAAAATGAGCATAATGGATCCCAGGCATTTACATTAAGACTTTTCTTAAAATACAGAAAGTTAAGTCAGCTCTTTGTGCCCACTTCGAGGTCTTTTTGCATCGTTAGGATGGTGGGATTTAATTCTGAAATCACTCACAATATTCTTGAAGTGGTTATCTCAACTCTTCTCTCATTTGGGGTTGGAACTGGATGATCTTTAAAGTCCCTTCCAACTTAAACCATCCTGTGATTCTATGGTTGATGACTCTTGTACCCCATCATTCCTCCCAGACATTCCAACTCCTGTTGGCCTTTCCCTAAGTAAATCTTATAGGAGATTTGCTCTCATGAACTTCGAGGTTTTCTGTCGATGACTGGCTCGGTTCAGATGATTTCCATCATCCATTCCTTGAGTGTGGTAAAGGCCCAAGAGCTCTTGGCTGTTGCTCGTAGCACTCGTTCTCTGGGATCATCTGAACTCTTCAAAAGGTTTCTCCAGCAGAGAATATTTCATTGAGGACATGTCAGCAGGACTGGGGCTACTTTCAGTGTCCATCCTCTTCTCCTGTGTTCTGCCTGTAGTGCCATTCTCTTTTCCTCTGGAAGTGCTCTTCAGAAATTTCAAGGGAAATAAAATTTTAAGAGACCGTAACTTGCTTTACCAAACTGGTATTGATCCAGAAATTATGTGATATACCTGTCCTTTCTGTACATACTGATTGAAGAATTATGGTCATGTATTTCATTTTGGTTACTGTGTTTCCTACTGCTTTAGATAAATTTCTTTTAATTTTAAAAGTAGCTTGAAGTATTATAGGGGTTACCTCTACATTAGATAGTTTTAAAGTGTGTTGTGTCTAATGCCTTTGAATTTTTTAGTTAAAAATGTATGATAACCCATCATTGTCATAACCAAAGTTTAATACATCAGATTTTTGGTGACAAAGCTAGGACTTTAATTCTACATTTGATCCTCTCCTCTTTTGGTAGCTGGTCCACAGTCCCAGGGCAGGATAAATTGCTACTGCCAGAATTCCTTAATTTCCTTTGGAAAGAGAGGAAACCTGAATCATTAGCCTAATAAACTAATGTTTAGTTATCTAAATTTAGTTGAGAAGAACTTGAAACAGAATTAGCACAACTATACAGAGTTATTCCCACAGGAGACATTTTGGAGTACTTCCTTTTTCATTATTATTTTTTTAATAACTTATTTGTGTACTCCTGTGAATCTTGATATTTCTTAGAAGAGTTGAAAGTACATGAAGAGATTTCATCTGTGTTGAAATTCATCTTTAAATGGTGCTGTTTGCTCAGAAAGCTTTATGAAGTACAATTAATGCAGGCTGTTAACAGGATTTTATTGTGTTTAATTGTGGAAAAGGCAAAAAGGAAGCCAGAGTTAGGAAGGTACTTTGAAGAATGAAGTAGATATTTTATCTCTTTAAGGACAGAAATACTGAAATAGAGAGAATTGGATGAACATCCAGGCTCTCCCATTTGTACCATCAGTTGCTGTTGGCACTGAACTCTTCGGAGAAGGGAAAGGACTTGCAGTACCTGATGGAGCTGAGCCCAGTCACGGGTGTGGGGCTGGGAACACAAAGCAGGCTGGGCAGGAGGTGGTCCTGCTGTCTTTGTCAACAAGCAAAAGGTGCTACAGTTGTAAATTTTCCCAATTTGTGCACAAAACCACCTTGTGGGTTTCTTAATTGAGGACAGATTCTAATGATGAGCAGAGAACTTCAGGTTCAAAGAGTTCACTCTCTTTAAAAATTAATTTAGAGTGGGTTGGGTTTTTTTCTTTTTCCTCCTATTAGTAATACAGCTAGTAGCAACTAATTACTTATACAGTTAATCAGTCATCTTACTGGAAGAGACATTGGGTAGAGGGGTCTCCCTGAGGTTCTAGTGCTGCTGCTCCACCATGGATTGTCACCCTTGGTACTTCTTAGTTGGATTCCTTGGACTGGCTTTCCCTAAAGGACACAGTGATGGCTCTGTTCAGCTCCTGAGCTACATGGAATTAAGGGGGTTCCATGCTTTGCAGAACATAAGCTTCTCACTAGCCATACTTTTGAAAGCTTTGGCCAAAAGCACACATTTGTGATCTGGGCAGTGCTGGACTGCTTGTGGAATAAGCTAAAATATGTAACTGAAAGACTTGGTTTGGAGTGAGTAGCTGCTGAGCATCACAGCATAAACATCCATATTGTGACACAGACCCTGCTCTGATTTGGGGAATTTTTACATTGTAATTTCCATTTAGTTTTCCTGCCTTATGCTGTGAGAAACAGGGATTATTTTTATTTCAGCTCGTTTACAGCCTCAGTGTAACCAAAATCCCAGCCTTAGTGGTTGATTGTGTCTTACCAGCAGCAGAGAAGTTCAGCACAGAGCCAGGGGTGAGGTTTTGAGGGAAGAAGCTCTTTGTTTGGAAAGAAAGTCTTTCTTGGTTTGTTTGCTTGCTATGTGGTTTGTGCCTCTGTGTGTTTCTTAATTGCAAAGCCCAAAGATCAGCATATAAAAATCTGGTGTCTTTGCAAAGACCATGGCAAGGAAATTTGTTGTTAATAACAAATATTAGGGAGAAGTTCTTCCCTGTGAGGGTGGTGAGACCCTGGCACAGATTGCCCAGAGAAGCTGTGGCTGCCCCTGGATCCCTGGAAATGTCCAAGGCCAGGTTGGATGGGGCTTGGAGCACCCAGGGACAGTGGAAGGTGTCCCTGCCCAGGGCAGGGTTTGGAACAAGATGGGCTTTAAGGTCCTTTCCAACCCAAACCAGTCTGGGAGTCTGTGATTGCAAGGAGAAACCTTCCTGTATGGAGCTGCTTCCTTCTCAAATCTATGATTTTGTGGGTGAATGAGAGAAGGGCTCAGATCTCCCTGTGGTTTTTATAGGTATAGATTAAACTCAAGAGAAAAAATAAGGCTTGCTGCAACTTCTGTGTGTTTGACAGGTTCATCTTGGCTCCATATGTGTTGCTAAGAGTGTGCAGGTTCTGTGTGCATGCTGGGTGGGTATGGAAATTATAAGGTTTGTTTGGAATTGGCCTGTGAATATTCCAAGAGTTCAGGAATATCAGAAAAACCTGGTGACAGAAGTGAACAGTAAACTTCATGCTGAACTGCTCCCTGTGATTTCTGGTGAATCATCCAGAATAGGTTGGGTTAGATGATCTTAGAGGTCCTTTCCAGCTTATTTCATTCTGTGATTCTGTGGCTTCTTAAAATGCAGAAATGAAAGGGGAGCAGCACATGCCTAAATCTTCGGTCCTGACACTTAAAAATTGAAGATGTGTAAGCAAGATAAGCAAGGTAAAACTGCATTTCCTGAACAGACTATAGGGAGCCACAAGCAGCTGGGAAATGCCTGCTTTTTCACATGTGCTGGAGCTTGTCTGGGATTTGCCTTTAAAAACTCCCATCATCATCTCCACTGTATTACCCTCAGACTAGATTAAAAATAATCTTTTCAAGTGTTCAGCACGGCTCAGGAAGCCTGAGAGACACCCAAGCTGCCGAGCTGAGTCTCTCCCTGTCCGCAGAGGGCCTCTGAGCCCGTCGCCGGGCGGGAGGGTGCCCTGTCCCCGGCGGTGCCGGGGGGCCCGGAGCCGGCTAGGGGGGGCTCTGCCGGCCCGGCCGCGCTCGGCTCTATGGCTGTGACCCCGCCGGGTTCTCTTCCTGCCGTAGCCTTTCTTTTCCTGTGGCAGGTATGTGCAGCAGCCTGGCTCTTTGTTACCCTCTCTCCTCCCTCCCCAGGTGCTCCGAAGGTATGAATCCCTAGGGCTGGCTGTGTTTCAGTGGGAAGCGGCTCCGGCAGGACCCGCTGCGCGATTCTGCGCTGCCGCGGAGTTTTCCGGCGGCAGAGGTGCAGCAGCGCCTTTGGCTGCCTGCCTGGCGTCCCTGCCAGGGACTTGTCATGTGGAAAAGGTCAGGGGATGCTTCCTGAGCTCACCCCACCTGCCTCAAGAATAGCGATAGAAATTTCCTTTTTAATTATTCTGAGTTTTTGTTTCAAATGGTGTCTTGTCAGTTTAATGGATTCTGGAGTGGGGGTTATGCTGTGCATAGAGGGACAAGGAAACTGCAGGCAAACTGAGAATAATCTCTGACTATTTTTAATTGCAGCTCTCTTAACATCTGCTTCCTTTCCACAGTTTGTTTATGGATATGTTAAAATCTAGGATCAAACTTCAGAAGCTTACTAGAAAGACATGTGCCTGTGTGTCAAGTAGTTACACTGTTTTGTTTATTTTTTAACAGAATTCTCTGTTTTGCATACAAAGCAACACTGTAGCCATAGGTAGCTTCTCTGTTTATGTTGCACAAAAATAATCTATGAATTGTTTGATTTATGGATGCCATGGCAATGTTGAACACCATTAAGGTATGGATCAGCTTTTTAGTTATTTCAAATTAGCACATTGTATCGAAGTGTAAATGTGTGTCCTTCTGTCCCCCTCTCCCAGCAAAGGCAAGTACTGGGGCTGTGACACTGCTCCCTTAAAGTCTCATGTACATCTATTAAAAAACAGTTACATATCTGATAGAATTTAATTTTTTTATATATATATAAGAGCAATGCTGTCTTTATTTATAGAGAAGTTAATTTTAAGCAAGCCACACTGCTTTCAGAAATACCTCATTGTTTTGTCACCATTTCTGTATTCTTGTTTCATTTCATTCATTCATTCGTTTGTTTTTTACAGCCTGAGTAGGCAGAGCACTGCTTTGTGTGCAGTGCTAGCTAATGAGGCAATCACTAAGAAAGATATGGCCTAAAACATTGAATTTCTCTAATACCAAACTCAGATTGTTCTGTATTAAACTCTTACAGAGTTAAATGATTAAAACCACTAAGAATTATTATTCTCTGGCAAATATTGGCCAAGGTGATTGATTGAAGGTGTTTTAGAATATTGTATTGTTGAGTTTTGTTTTACAACTTCAGATGTGTTTGGAGGACTGAGTTGAAGAGTTGAAGCCTCAGTATTTGAAGAGAAAACTCTGTTCTTGATACTTTCCTTTTGTAGTTATGAAGGATTTAATGCTGGATGTTGAGGTAGAGGTCCCTCTCCTTAGAGCTGACAAAAGTGACCTAGAGGAGGTGCCATCAGTTCCACATTTTCCCTGCAAGTACTTTTGCTCCACTCCTCACTAAATCTTAAAAACTTTGAGCAGAAGAAATAAAAGGAATTAAAGGTGCTGATGGCTAATGAGAGGAGGAAGCATGAGGACTGGAGAGAGGGAATTGCCTTGCAGAACTGTAATAGAATAATGTAGTAATAGTAAGTTGGATGTTGTTGTTCACATTTCTGTGTGATACAAGACCTAATCCAGTTAAAAGCTAATGCACATGATTGATTAAAGTGATATATTTTTATGTAACTGGTGATACACAAAATTTCCTCCTGAGATGGCATTAAACAAGACTGTAATAACCCTGAGGAAGGGACTAGGAGTGTGTAACAGAGAATACTCCACATTAATGCAGAAAAAAATATACGCTCTAATTTCAGGGACAGTCCAGTTATAGACTTATAGAATGAGTAATTTGTTGGGGGTATATATATTTATGTGTGTAGATACATATGTGTACACACACACACAATCATCCAGACACTTTCCCTGGTTTTCTCCCTTTGAATTTACACTATGTGGGAGTTCTGATGCTGTTCCCAGTCAGAAACTAGATGGTGGCTTAGATAAAGCTGCTGGTATTGTCAGATGCTGGAGTTTCTGGTTTATAAATATTTCCAGGGAAAGCTTTTGGCCATAGACACACATCTTCCTCTGTGCTCAAAAACATTTGGAAAAAAGAAGATATCCAAGGTGATCTCAAAAAATAGTCTCACAAAATAATGAGTAAAGAAACAAAATAGGGTTTTTTTTTCCTCCTAGGATGATTTGTGTTTGGGAAGTGTCTTGGATTCCTTCCAGGTAGATTATAAATATTATAAGATTATAATATTTCTGGGAGTCCCTAATGCTCTCACAGGTGGCCTTGTGTGCTGACTTGCCTGTTAGTCTTTCTTTGAATGAAACAATTAGAGAGATCCACACTACAAAATGTATCCTTCTCTAATACCAGCATTCCTGGGGTTGTCAACTGTTGGCAAAAGATTTGTTACTACTGGAAGAGAGGGAATACCTAGGGTTTGGATATATAAGGCAACCAGGGTCATGTAGGACCTGCAATACTTTCCCACAGGTACTCTGGTTCTCTGAAGAATTAAAGAACTGCTTTGATACAAATCTACTCTGAGAAAAGGATGAGCTCATGTTTCATCTCAACTGCAAACTTCCTTCATCCTACCATCAAATTCTGTTGTGACATTTTTGGAGAGGATAGAGAATTCCTGACAGGAAGTAAAATAGGATCAAAAAAGATCAGTGTAGAGTCAAGGACCTGGGCTATTATTTTTGCTTCCCAAAACTTCACACTCTGATATTATTACCAAATGGCAACAAATTCCTTTCCTTGTTCTACTCTAAAAGCAGCCCACCCTTGCTGTCCTTGTCCTCAGCAGCTTGTGTGAGCACTTAGTATAACCAGTATTTATGGGGATTAGTTTTACTCCTGTGTAAACTTAGTTGGCTCTGAATGGGCTTCTAAATCAACATTAAACTTCCATCTCCCAGACACTCCTGAGATCATTACAGCAGGAACAGAGCTCAGGCCTTGCAAACCTTCCTGGGAGGTTTTTCCTTACTCTTTCCCTGTAGAAAATTACACTGAGGAGACTCTCATCAGCCTCATGGAACTGTAACCTTTTCTTTTTTTGTTTGTTTGGGTTCTGTGTTTCACTTTTCCAGCCTCAAGTGTCTGCTCAGAGAAACTAGAAGGTTCTGGTGAAGCATCCAACTGACTTGATACCATGTTGGACAGGTCCTCACTATTCCATGTGTGTCCAGTTAAGCTGAAGGAGCTACCTTGTCTTTGTAGACCTGCAAATGGAATTGGAAAGGGACTTTTTGCCATCAAATGACCTCTGGCACAGTCTGTTGTCATCGTCTCCTACAGCTGCCTGCTACCAAACTGATAGTTCCCATCACAGTCCTGAGAAATACCGGATTTATCAACTAAATGACTTGACTTAAATGAAATTAGGGCTCATCCCTTTGCTATCAAATCCCATTACTTTCCCTAAGATGGCTTAAGAATTGCAGTGTGAGCAGGATCTACCAGGAAAGAAAGTGTAGAGCTGGCAATGCAGAGAAAGGAGACAGGGCTTAAATGAATTACTGTTATCTCTTGGGCAGAAAGGAAGGCTGCTAATGAGCTGGGCATTCCGAAGGAAACTTTAATTATCCTTCTCCAGGCAGCATCCAAGCATGCCATCAACTTCAACATCTGTCAGAGGATGTTTAGTGCAGACAGATGTTTGTGCAGCACTCAGTCATCATCTGGTTCTTCTGTGCTCACGCTCACACTGACGCTCGCTGTCTGGCTTGGGAAGTTGAGCATTACATTTCCCTGTTCCTAGAAAGGGGACATTCCCTGGAAGAAAGGTGAAACCCTTGGATCTGTGAAGCCTGTGGCAGTGGGAGCTGGTTTTTATTTAAGATGTCCAGAGGGAATGAAGGCTTGTAGAGCATCAGGGCAGAATCTGTGGCCTTGACCTGGTAGAAGAGAAAATTGACAATCCTTCCCTCTCTCCTCTGGGAAGCAACACTATTTCTAAATTTTCCTTGTGTGCCTTTTCTCTGTATTCTGAACTCATTAGGGTAAGTGTGGTTTCTCAGTGATGTAACAGTCTTAATTCATAAAAATTTGCTTGAGGCAACGAAGGAAGGAGGAAGAGGAACTGTGATCCTTCTGCTTGGTTTTGGTTTTGATCAGTTACTTTTTAGCAAAGTACATGGCAGCTGACCAAGACAATGACACAGTGCTTTCCTCTTTTACAGTTTGAAGATAAATCTGATGCAGTATTTGATATTACAGAAAAATGTAAGTATTTCTATTTATTCTCTAATGTCATAGTTTCACAAAGCCTTTCTTGGAAGTGTCATTGGTGCTGAACAAGACTGTCTTGCCCTCATCCCAGCCCTTCCTGCTCATTCCCTCCTGCATTGCCTTCTCCACAAGTGCTACAAATGAGGTGAATGGAAATTAATGTTTTTTCTTTCTTTGGTTAGTTTTACTCAGTTCAGCCTCTGCTTCAGAGTGGTGAAGGGGACTGAAGCATTTCTATGTCAGCAATGTTTTCACAGTAACATTGGCCCAAGAAGGCTGAGAGTATTCAAGGAATTGCAGCATCAGCCAGATTAGGACACTCACCCTTCTCCTTTGTTACACACGAAGTTGGTCAATCTTCTGATGGTTCACTGGGGTTTTTTTCTCCCTAGGTGGTGAAATCCTGGATGCAGAGATGTCTGAGGACGCTGACCACAGCTTAACACCCGCCCTGGACAGCTTGTCTTACGGAGTACCGAATCGAGCAGGACCTGAAAATTCACTGCAGGGTGATGATCATGATTATTTTCTGAACTCTGGGGATCTTGCAGGCATACCTGTTGTTGGGAGTGACAACGAAGATGATCAGAATTTCACTCCAAAAGACACTCTTTCTTCAGCAATTCATGATGAAGATCATCTGGAAGAGTGCAAGAGAGTTCCAGATCATGAACTGGACAGTGAAAAAGAAATTCAGGTTCAGAATGCAATCCAGAAGGATCTCACTTCCCCCTTTGAGCAGGGCCCTGTATTTAAATCACTTCGAAAAGATTTTAGCATAACACGAGATAATGGCAAAGAGACTTTTTCAGCAAAGGACAAGAATAGAGAAGGACATTTTCAAGAACGTGAAAAACGGTTGGAAAAAATCCATAAAGATATGGATTCTAGATTGAAAAGCAGTTTTCTTGACAAAGCAGGTAACTGTTGACATCATAGACCTGGCTGCCCAGCAAAGAGGAAGAAAGAATTAGAGAGAAAGCAGCAATAGGGCTAATTATTAAAACCATCACCTTGTTGAAGAGAACAGGCAGAGCTGTGTGTAGGGGGAGCATTTTACGAAGAACCCTGAAATCCACTGAACTCTGTGTTAGGAGGAGGATTTGCAAAGGGCTTGGCAGTGTTAGAGAGGTCTCATCCTCCACAGCTTGTTACAGAGCCCCAACATAGGTTTTGTTGTTGTGGTTTCCTAAACCAAGCTGGGTAACAATTGAAGCTTCCTTTTGGTTTTTCTCACTGTTTTTTTTATAGACCATGGAACTTCTTGAAAGAAGAGGTGATGAAGTTTAGGTTAAGTTGATGGCCAGTGAAGATTTTTGATTGAAGTGAAGCATCAATTCTTCACTAATGTCTAGGCACTTAAAGCAGTATGGATTTGATAGCAGGATCAGGGAAAGGCTTGCTAGAAAGGAGTTAGTGTCTGCAGGAACTAAGCCAGAACATAGCTTGAAATCTGCTTTTCCTGGGAGTCTGCTCCCCTTCTTCCTCAAATACTTGTGTCTTGGACTTCATCCAGCCAACATGGAGAGAACCAAAGATGCCTAAAATCCCTTTCTCATTTGACAGTCACCATAATCTTGCTGCCCACACACTTATTTTTGACTTCCCAAGCTCTGAAAGTTACAGCAGAACAGTGAATGAAGGAGTTAAGAATAACCAAGCAGGAACACATGATTTAATCTTATTCAGCAGAGGGAGGGTGAGCCAGCACGTGAGGGACTCCTGGCTGCTTGTTCACATTCACAGCTTACAATTCTGAGATTTAAACTTTATATGTTCAGCAACAGCATCTTAAAATCAGTGCTTCCAGGTGGCACCAATGATAGAGAAGCAATAAAGATAATTTTTTTACATAAAAAAAAAGTTACAGATGTATCTCCTCTTCTACCTTCAGTTAGAAATCAAGGGAAGAATGTTTCTGTACATAAGATGTTTGTCAGAAAGTTGTAAATACCTGCAGTTAAAAGTAGTTGAAACCAGAATGATAAATGTTCATGGTAGCATCCAGTATCTAGGCAAATCCAAAGTCTTCAAATGAAATATTCTAAAAAAGCAGAAGATGCTATTTCCTGAGAAGAGGGAAAAAAGCAAAAGATCATAACAGCCAAGAAAAAGCTGGAAGATGTTGCTCTGCGAAGTATTTTCTGATTTAAATGTCAAAACAAGAGAGTTCAGAACCTGCTGGGGTGTGGAAAATTCTGAAGGAACAATTTGCGTCGGAAGTTTACAACTATTTTGCTGGAATGGGAAAATAATGATCCAATAGAATAATAAAAAAAGTCAATTCTCTTGAGGGATTACCACCTTACTTGCAGGGAGGAGAAAGGGAGTTTAATAGTGCTGAGGTGCTGTCAGACACTGGGGTTGGGGAGCAGGATGAGACTCTGATAGTTTTAAAGGAAATGCATTGGAACCTGTATTCATTTCTATTTAATGTATATGTTTTCCTCAGTTCATAATCAAGTAGAAGAAACATTACGGACGCAGTTAGCGCCACAAACTCCAGAAACTAACTTCAGGGTAAGCTATAGATCTTTCAACCACTTTTGCAAGTGCAGCAATATGCTGGAATAATTCAAAATACGTATTTTGTATTTGAGTGTAAATTTGAGTGTTAAGGAAACTGATCTTCTGACTCTTAGACGTCTTTTACTACTTAAACAGTACATATAATTTTGTAAAATTTTCCTGACCCTCTCTTTGGATTGAGGATTCTTTTGGTAGCCACTTTCCTGTTCAGCATGGTTGGAGTGACCGGTGAGCCGAACCTACAGCTGGATGCATCCACCTGACCTGCTGCCTTTTTTCCACATGAGCCAGGGAACTGCTGTATCCACAGGAGACACTCCCAAACAACCAACTTACAGAGCTGGGTGGCTTCTGCTTTGGCCAGAGGAGTGGAAAGCATTGGGGGTGGGATGAGAGAGGGTGCTGCAGGGAGGTTGAGGCAGCAGCTGCTGCCCAGCATTTCTCCCACCTTGGCAGGACCCAAATCTCTTGGTCTGCAACACAAACTCCCCTTGGCAGCAGCCCAACTCCTCATGGCAGATGCAGGAGGGTGAATTCTTTTTCATATTATTGTTTCAGGAGTCTAGCTACCTATTTTCTAGTAAGGAATCTATTGGACAAGAGCTGGGGAATTCCTTTGCACCAAATATTAGAATTAAGAAGGAGCCTTTGGATGACGAATATGCTAAAGCTATGGCCCCACAGCAGGGACTATTAGACAAAATTAAAGATGAACCTGGTAATTCTGAGGTAAGTTTCCCATTGCATTTCTCATTTTGGTCTGACAGCTGACCGCTTAAGCTGAACATAAATTCAGCAATTTATTTGGTTTGTTGACCGAAATTTAACTTGAAGAAAATAGTTTAGTAGAAGGATTTTTTCCCTCTTACACTACTCTGAAACCCATCTCCCCTCAACTTTTTGATGTCTTGTTACCTTGTCTCTGAAAATGTTTTTCTTTTCAGTTAGAAACAAAGCCAAGTGCTCTAAAACTTTCCTTACTAAATCTGTGGCAACATAGACACTTTATCTAACTAGGAAATAAACTGTAAATCACATTTTATCAAATACCTTATGAGTAGTCACAATTAGAGATATGAATTAAAGCAGTGCTATTGCTGCTACTCCCTTCTTAAAAGTTGCCTTTGCAAGCACAGTAGTTTGTTCTTGTTTTAAATTAACACTTAGAGGTCTTAGCAAAATATTTAAGTACTTACACATCAGTGAGGTCAATTAAAGTGTTTAAGTGACTTTCTCATTCAAGAGTGACATTTTTTATGATGATACAGGTAAAGCTCAGTAATTGCAACCTGAAGAAGGTCTGACCTGTGGATTGAGAGGTGCTGGGGCCAGGATTGCTGAGCTCCAGCCAGTCTCTGCCCCTGGTTTGCTGTGTGACACCAGGGAAACGAGCTGTGCTGCAATTCCTGTCTCCTCACTGCTCACATCTGGGTTACATGTCAGACTTTATGTGTTAAAGGTGTGCAAACTTCCCAAAGAGATGCATCTCCTCACACCAACACGGGGGTGTTGGTGTTCTGTGCAGCTGTTAGTTTTTAGCATCAGTCTTTGTCCTTCTGCTGAACCTCCTCTGCTCTCTGGGCCTGTCTTCCTAGCATTTTTTCTTCTTTTCCCATAATACTCTCAACAAGATAAGTAAAGTATTTGCAACTTCAGATTTTACTGTCCTTCTGATTTGTTCAGTCTCTGTGGGATTGTTTGGGTTTATTTTTCCTTGAACCTATAGAATGTCAAACCACGTGTAGATTAGTTAAATCTGTCTCTTCTTTTGTCCTCCCAAGATGGCATCTGCTGTGTGGATTTGTGTGGAATGCAAGGCGAGATGTCTGTGGTTATCAAAGATCATATTAATAAGTAAAAATGAAGACTTGAAGAATTTAAATGTCAAATATCGTATGGTTCAAAATATTCCTTCCTGGAGTAAAATCCTGTGATTATCAACTCTGCCTGATACTGGAAAAGTAGGAGAACTGAGTTCATTTTGTTTTGCTTTAGATTGGAATTAATATGGGGGGGATTTTATGGATTTATTTTTTATATTTCCTGAAAGATAAGAGCATTTCTTGCTGTAACCAATAGTTGGAGCTGAAGGTTTTTGGCTTTCAACATTGTTAACCTGCTGTGAAACTGCTTGATCATGCACAGTTGATGTCAGGATTTGCCTCCATTTCTTTTCCTACTCTTGACTAAGGATAAAATTGCAGTTTAAGTGTTTAAAAAACTGTATGTCTGCAAATGGTTAGTTTTTAAATAATAATAATAATAATAAAAATGGTGCTTGAGAATCTCATCACAGCATGCCCATACCCAGCTTAGAGCTTGTCTTACCTGTTTCAGTTTGATGGTTCACATGATCAAGGAATACCCCTGCCTGTTCTCCTGGGAAATCTGTTGAGAAATAGTTTGGTTGTGTAGTGTAGGAACTTCCAATTTTCCCAGAGGAGTGCTCAGTTTGAGCATGTGCTCAGTGGAGGTTGTTGTGGGATTTTGGGAGCTGGGGGAGCATCTTGCTGCCACTGGGAAGGGAGAGCTTCCTTTTGCTTAGTGATTCTGAATTGGCTTCCCTGGCAGCCAGGCAGCAGCTGTGAATTTAGCTCAGTCATAACATGACATCATGCCTCACTACTCCCAAACGACTGTAAGTAGGCTAAATCTTATCATCTCTGTAGTTCCAGGAGATTATGCTTTTCAGCCTATTAAGATTTACATGTGGAGTGTTCCAAGCTGCTTTCAGGCTCAGATTTCTAGGGAGAGCAGGGTTAGGAAGTGTGGTGTTGGTGTGAATGGCTGCTGGGGACTAAGCCAGTCATTTAGAGCACGTCAGCTATTCCACCAGCAGCTGTCCAGGGATTTTCTCATCCTCTACCAAGTGTGAGGTGATTCCCCTCGTGCTGGAGCTGGGACTGTGATGGTCTGGCCCTGGTGGTGCCAGCCTTGGTCTGCTGCAAAGCTTCACCTTAGGGCTGCTCCAAGGTCCTAACTCCTGGCTAATACAGAATGCTCCCCAATGAGGTCCCAGCTCTATTTCATTGCTCCTCTCTATGAATGTGAAGATAAAATCTTCTTTCCCAAGACAGGGGCAAGGGAAACATCCAGCTGGAAAGTTTGAGTGGAAAGCAGAGATTTCCTTAAGTTTTGGCCGAATTCTGAGGTGTCTTGGAGTGCAGCTGATGAGGGGAATGCACCAGGCAGCCCCACATGTCCATTTGTGCCCCCTCGGGTGTGGTTTGCTGTGGAGATCTGAGCAGGAGCTGTGTGTGGTGCTCACACAGCAACACTTTGTCACCCGGCCTTTGGAGCAGGCTTAGGACACCCACTCCTCCCTGAGGTTCAATGCAGCATTGTGAAAGAATGGAATCATGTAACCTGTTATTACATGTGTGTATTTGTTCTCCTTTTCCTTTCCTTTTGTTTTAGGAGTACGGCCAACAGCCAAAATCTCAGGAAGGGGAGCTGAAAATCAGTGCTGTATTTTCAGTCAGTGGCAATCCTCTTGGTAAGGAATAGGCAAGACTAACTTCATTTAAATCTGTAAAATGTGTCACCTTTGCAAATAGTCTTGCAGGTCACTCTGCGGTGTCTGATCCCAGTAGGAATGAAGAACTAATTTGGTTTAGAGAGAATGAAACTGAGATTATAAAACAATTGTGGTTTTGAGGCATAGGAAAGTTGAATGTGAAGTGCATAGAGGAACTGAATGTGTTTTAAGTCTAACACTGAAGGACACCAGATTTAGATTAGGTCTTAGAAAGCAATTGTTCCCTGGGAGGGTGGGGAGGCCCTGGCACAGGGTGCCCAGAGCAGCTGTGGCTGCCCCTGGATCCCTGGAAGTGTCCAAGGCCAGGTTGGATGGGGCTTGGAACAACCTGGGATAGTGGAAGGAGTCCCTGCCCATGGCACAGGGTGGAACAGGATGATCTTTTAAAGTCCCTTCCCAACTTAACCAATGTATGATTCCGTGAAAGGAATGTTAAAAATTCATTCTCCATCTTCAGAGTAGTTATAAAAATCTGCTATGCAGAAAACCAGCACAGGGCATGTATTTGTGGAGAGTTCATCTGCTATTTGATTCTCCTCTAGACCCTGACAACCCAAATAAAGCCATGAGCTTTGTGCTTGCCCCTGCACACCAGTGAGTTCTGTGTAATAGATCTGTAACATTTACTCTGTGTTTTCTCTGTGTGGTTTTTTTTTAGTTCCACAGCTGTCATCAGGTTTCCAGCCTGCTGTGGCATCCTCTGGCATGAGTAAAATGCTACCCTCAGTTCCAAGCACAGCTGTTCGGGTTTCCTGTTCTGGCTGTAAAAAAATCCTGCAGAAGGGACAAACTGCCTACCAGAGGAAAGGCTCAACCCAGCTCTTCTGCTCCACACTGTGCCTCACTGGATACACCATTCCAGCTTCTCGCCCACCAGCTTCTACCAAGAAAACCTGCTCAAGCTGCTCAAAGTAGGACAGTGCTTTAATTTGTTCTACTAATAATTGATATTCAAGCAGATAATGAAAGGCTTCAGTTCTGTTCTTGTGCCCCTCGCTGTGTCAGTAGCGCTGCTCTTGTTACGCTTCCCTTCAAAAATTGGTGGCTGATGCTGTTCCTTTTTAATTGGTCTGGCTGCTTGCAGTTCCATTTCCTTAATTGGGTTTTACACACACATAAATTTAAAAGCCTCTGTGATGCAGAGTGTATCTTCTCTTTTTTTTTTTTATTTAAATAAGCCAAATACAAAAAATTGTATTTCCAAAAGATCCCACGTTTTCCTGCCATTTCAAAATGTCATTGCACTCTCAAAACTACTAACAAGAGTATGTTTTCAAAAAAGTATTTTATGCATTATTTCTTCTAGAGAAAAATAGATTTATGTATCCCTAAAATGAAGCAAAACATGGGTGAGTTAATGTATTCAAGGCAGAATATTTCCTTAGAGTCTAAAAAATTACCTTTTCAGTCAGGCTCCATTGTGTCATCTTAGATTTCTGTAGGTCTTAGATTTTCAAACTACATCACTGCTGCTTTCATAACATACAAAGAGATTAAATTTATTAAGAATTGAATTTTTTAGATAATGGGAGTTTCAGCACCCAAATCAGTTACTTTCTAACTAGGCCTAGAGTGGAAAGGTGAGGTTGGGCTTTTTTTGAGCCTACTTGAACAAAATAATTTAGAAAATACCTAAATTTTTCACAGTCTTGCTGGATACACAGTCATCTTCAGTTCTAAAAACAGAACAGTTCAGTTCTAAACAGAATCTTCAGTTCTAAAAACATTTTAATTATTGTAATTTCTTTCTTCATTTGTATTATGTCCCAATTAGCAAAAGGAGACCTTTGTGGCTGGCCCTGTAAGATGTCATTGCTTAACATTCACTTGAGGCAAATCATTTCCAGGCTGATTGTGCTACACTCTGTTTATAGAGAATTATTCATATGTATTATTTTTAGTTATGAAAGTTGCTTTGCCAAAGGAATGATGCTTTGTTCATCGCTTCTTCAACAACAAATTTATTACTTTAAGTTTTACAAGGGCAGCTGAACTTAAACTTGAGGCTTCAATTAATTATTCTTTTCACTTGCTGCCTTAGTGTGAAAAGGCCTTGTAACAAAGTTTAGAAGCCTTGCCTGTAATTTGTATTTATTCTGTTGAAAAATGGGTTATCTCTGACAGGACAAGTGAGAAGGAGACATCCTTCCAAGCAAGGAAGTTATATAAGTATTTTCTCCTAGTTTTCTGACTTCAGGGCTTTGAAACTTTACTGTGAAGGACTGTTTTGAAAGAGAGAAGAAATAAGGAGAAAGTTCAGTGTGTTAAATCCAGAAACAAAGATAAGAAAGTTAAAATACTCCTCAGACCGTGGTGGACTGAATTAACAGTGATTAGAAATTGTGGCCTTTCATTTTTCCCTTTTTTCTCTACTTTCTTATTTGTTAAAAGGAATTATTCCACATATCCTGCTTCCTAAAAGACTGTGAAAAACAGTTATTTCTCCAAATTCCTTTAGGACAGATTTAAGGACAGAGCTTGTTCTTTTTATAGGCCACTCCTAAGTCCACATACAAAATGTTTCATCAAATACCTACTTAAGAACTTTACTTCTTACCTGTTTTCCTAATAGGAAAGCAAAAACTAAGTCAGATACTTAGACAGTAAAAAAGAAAGGTTTAAATTGAGTGGATGCACCCTCTCCTGGAGAATGTTTAGTCTGGAGAATAAGCAAGAACAGCAAGTTGACATGAAACTGACGTTAATCCTTTATCTCTGTGTTTGTTTTTCTTTTTCCATAGAGAAATTCTAAATCCAAAGGATGTAATCACTGCCCAGTTTGACAACACAGACTCCAGTAAAGATTTCTGCAGCCAGTCTTGTCTGTCCACATATGAACTGAAAAGGAAACCCATTGTCACTATCCACACCAACAGCATTTCCAGCAAGTGCAGCATGTGCCAGAAGAATGCGGTGGTAATGGCCATTCTTCATTTGAATTTCTTTAGCTCAGCACGACTTGCTCTCTCACAGATGAGCACACACATTCCTTCTGTCCTTGCTGCATGTTCCTTTTCTTCCAGATCAGGCACGAGGTGAATTACCAGAACGTGGTGCACAAGCTCTGCAGTGACGCCTGTTTCTCCCAGTTCCGCTCGGCCAACAACCTGACCATGAACTGCTGTGAATACTGTGGAGGATACTGCTACAGTGGCTCTGGCCAGTGTCACGTCCTGCAGATAGAGGGGCAGTCCAAAAAGTTCTGCAGTTCCATATGTGTGACAGCTTACAAGCAGGTATATGTGGTGGGAAAAGGGGGAATGGATTCCCACTGCCAGAGAGCAAAGTTAGGTGGGATGTTGGGAAGAAATTGTTCCCTGTGAGATGGGGAGGCCTTGGCACAGGTGCTCAGAGAAGCTGTGGTTGCCCCTGTGGATCCCTGGAAGTGTCCAAGGCCAGGTTGGACAGGGCTTGGAACACCCTGGGACAGTGGAAGATGTCCCTGCACATGGCAACAGGTGAAACAGGGTGGGCTCTAAGGTCCCTTCCAACACAAAACATTCTGGGATTCCATGATTCTGTATTTGGACAAAATACTAAAAATAGAATCCATCTAATTTTTTAGTAGATTTCTAGGTGCTTTAAGAAACACCCAGTTTCCTAGTTGATTATTTCAATTATTGTATTGATCTAAGATAACTGCTTTTGTCATTTCACAGAATAATAGAATTGTTAAGGTTGAAAAAACCCTCCAAGATCATCAAATCCAGCCTTCAACCAAATACCCCAATGCCCACTAAACCATATCACAAAGTGTCACAGGCCAAAGTGGGTTTTGAACACTTCCAGGAATGATAATTTGTTGCTTCATCTTTGCCCAAATGTGTTGCTCCATTTTTTCCTCACCACTGGACCAGCTACCAGAGAATTCCAGTGTGGGAGAAGACACAGTGGGATCCCCCAGCAGCAGCCCATTGTGACTGTTTTCAGCCTCGAGATACTCCTTAAAGAGTATTCTTTATTAAATTGTAGCCTTTTAATTAAGTGGAAAGGAAAAGTAATAATTAGTTGATAAGTATGATTTTAATTTTTAAACTTTTCATATTTATTTTTGGTTATAGTGAATCCTCTTGAAGACCTGAGCATTTAAGAGAACCTTAATTTATTCTAGTAGCTCAATTATTATTGAATTACTTATTTAAATTGCTTTAGGAAAAATTGCCCTCTGATAAAAGAATGTGGCTTCATTTTTTGACTTGACTCTGCTGTCCCATTATCCAGGCCACTTAGGCCAAGAAAGGCCTAATGAATTTTAAAAAAAAATTATGGTCAATGTATTTCGTCCAGAAAATTACCTTCAGAATTAGTTGTCCTCTGAAACAAATCTGGAAATAAAATTAAATAAGCTGGAAACATTTTCATGCTGCTTTTATATCACACATCAAAACCCCATATGTGATAGTTCTCTTGAAAATACAGCATGTTCAAAGCTTATAAGGTTAAGTCAAATCTATTTTTAATTGATTTTTAAACAGCATTCAGCTCAATTGTCAGGTACATTCTGATAGTTTCTGGAGGTTTGTGGGTGTTTTTAAATCCTTAAAAGCTTATACTCTGTTCTGTCCTGTGAAGAGCTGGTGATAGAACAAAGTGCATTTTTGAGGCTGTCATACTAAAATAATCTGGTGCACTAATTCTTAAAAGGTTTTTCCAAGCTTAAAGACCTTAAAAAAACCTTGAACACAGAAAATGTGTCTGTGAAAGTCAGGCTTTTTCCTCTGTCTCTCTTCAAATCATACACTGAAAACTGATCTTTACTAGCAGGTGGATTTCTCTCCCATTTTGCTACCAAACATCATCAGGGGACCTGCTTCTCCCTGTTCCTTGGTTCCTCATCTGTTCAGTGGGAGTATTGCATACATACACAGCTGATGCATTAAAAAACAGAAGCAAAATGTCAATTCTCATCAAGATGTCTGGTACAAGGTGCTGATCTGTGCTAGTACAACCTGTGGTGGTGTTTGCTGTGGAAGCCTTTGCCCAGACAGCCTGGTTCTGGTTAAAGTGGCCTGGGAAGGTGCTCAAAGCAGGGCTCAAATCAGTGTGTCTTCACCATAAATAACCCAGCTGTAAAACAAGTGCTGTTTCAAGCACACTGGCACGTTTTAGAAATGTTCTATATATTAGCCACGATTTCCAGGTTAATAAAAATGCCAGGTTTCAAATGAATAACCAATTTCCGTGTTTCCACAGAAGACAGCTAAAATTACACCCTGCACACTGTGTAAATCTCTGAGATCTTCAGCCGAGATGGTGGAGAGCACAAATAACTTGGGGAAGATAGAACTGTTTTGTTCTGTCAACTGTTTGTCAGCATACAGAGTAAAAATGATCACTTCTTCAGGTAAGCTTATCCTTTTACTTCTATAGAAACTTAATTTCATGTGCCTCATATCCCAGCTTTATTTGTCTTGAAAGTTAAGGCTGATATTGTTTTTCTGGGAGGGTGAGAAGTGACTTTTGTTTTAAAGGGAAGTGCTGAGATGGGAATGTAAGGACATTCTACCATAGATAAACATAGCACTGACAGTACAACCATTTCAGTTTTGGTTTAGGAAGCTTAAACATGATAACCAGTCTTAAAATCTATTTTTTTTTGACTCTTGCAATTGCAGCTGGTGGGTTTCCCAGCTAGACAAACCTCTTGTATTGACATGTGCCATGCCACTGCTGGGACTCTTCTGCCCCTTGTTCCCTGTGGTGATCAGCTTTGTTACCTCTGCCCAATGTTGCATGGAGCTAGGCAAACATTTTCAGCTATTTTTCATGTGGAAATAGAAAAATGCTTACTGACATCCTAGGGATACTGGGAGATTAATTAAATTTCTGGCAAGCAACAGGCACAGCAGCTGCAGTGTCTGCTTCTGAATCTGTGGAAACGTCTCGGGCTTCTGTCTGTGCCTTGGCTCATCACTCAGACTCTGTTTTTGTATGCACGGTGCAAAATTAGCTGCAGTACAACTTGATGTTGCATAAATCACTTTTTCTTCTCTGTTTCACCCTCAGGTGTTCAAGTTCAGTGCAACAGCTGTAAAACCTCAGCAAACCCTCAGTATCACTTGGCTATGTCAGATGGGAGCATACGCAATTTTTGCAGCTACAGTTGTGTAGTAGCTTTTCAGGTGTGACATCTAGGATTTCTTCTTAGCTGAATTAACAGAATGCTAAATTGATGGTGGAAATACCCAGGTGCAAGATGGAACCCTGTAAAGTAAAGCCAGTCTGTTTGCTTTCCCACAGAACCTGTTCAACAAGCCTGCAGGACTGAACTCCTCGGTGGTGCCCCTGTCTCAAGGCCAGGTCATTGTGAGCATCCCCTCGGGGACAGTGGTCTCAGCCAGTGGCTCCACCTCAACTGTGTCCTCCAGCTCCACGAGCACCTCTGCTGCTGCAGGGCTCCAGAGGTTGGCTGCCCAGTGCCAGCAGGTCACCTTTACCCGCTCTGTTGTGAAAATCAAGTGTCACCACTGTAACAGATTGTTTGCCACCAAACCAGAACTGCTTGACTACAAGGTAATAAAGATTAGGGCTTTCCAAGCTCTTTTTTCACAACAGAAGCCCAAGAAATTGTAGCTTGTGTGCACTGGTCTGTCAGGACTGCTTTGTTGTTTGCAAAGACCTGCTGTGGAGAGTTTTGAAACTGATTTGGTATCGTTTAACCAGTATCAAATTCATACTGATACTAGCTTTATGATCTTAAAACCAGAAGAAAAAGAACTCAAAAAAAAAAACAAAAAAAAACAAACAGAATGACTGCCTGTCTAAATAAACACATCCCTATCTCTTGGACCCAGGGATGTTTCTTTTAATCCAAGGACAAAGCACATTGGTGAGGGCTTTCTGCAGGAAATTTTGCTTTATTATAAAGCTAAATGGAGAGACTCATTTGCCGGTGCTGTTGCTGATTTCTGAGGGTATAAATACTCTTCTGCATTTCTATTAACAATTTAAATGTATTATCTGGGATGTGACTCATTCAAACACTGAACCCAAAACATTCTGGCTGTGTTGCAGGGTAAAATGTTCCAGTTCTGTGGGAAGACCTGCTGTGATGAGTATAAGAAGAAGGGCAATATGACTGCTTTGTGTGAATACTGCAGGTTTGAGAAAATTATCAAGGAGACAGTGAGATTCTCAGGCGTAGATAGAACATTCTGTAGTGAAGGTAAGAAAGGACAAAACCCTAACTCAGAGAAGTCAAGTCACAAGTCTTTTGCCTTAAAATTATTGGTGCTACTAAAAGAAACCTATTATTTTTAAGTTAGGAATCTGGTTTTTATGTTTAGGAACACACAACCCTTTTCACATTTTACATTTTAATGGTATGTTTCAATGAATTATTACAGACATCACTAAATACAGGAATTAGAAATGCTGTGTGATTGTCATATTGGTATTAAAGGATGTTTTTGTTGTTTTCTTTTAGTTTGTAAACTGCTCTATAAACATGACTTGGCTAAGCGCTGGGGAACTCACTGTAAAATGTGCAGTTACTGTTTACAGACTTCCCCCAAACTGGTCCAGAATCACTTTGGGGGAAAAATGGAGGAATTTTGCTCAGAGGAGTGCATGTCTAAATTCACAGTTTTGTTTTACCAGGTAAGCAATATTCTCACATCCTCTAGGTTTTTATGCACATACCCCTTGTTGGTGTTTCTGAGTGTGTTTAATTTTTCCTTCACTCTGTTTTCCTAGATGGCAAAGTGTGATGGTTGTAAGAGACAAGGTAAACTCAACGAGTCCATAAAATGGCAAGGGGAGATGAAGCATTTTTGCAATCTGCTTTGTATTCTGTTGTTCTGTAAACAGCAAGGTGTTTCTGACCCTCCACTCCCAAACAACACAGGTAAAGCAGGCTGGGGATGGTATTGCCTTTTGATCTGTAGGGTAGTGAGATGGATGTTTATCTGCCAGCTCACTTCAGTGAACTCTTTAAGATCTGTCTTCTCCTGAGGAGCTTTTCTGTTGCTATTCAGTGGGCTCAGGTTTAGATCACTCTTACTTGAGACTATGTCAAACTTCTGTAGGTATGAAATGCAATTGCTTCATGTACCAAACAAATTTTAAAGAAGATGAAGCAAAAGCACTTGCTTTCAGTCACTTTCATGAAACAAAGGTCTGTTTCATTGGGGTAAAATGATATCTAGTGAAGACATGTTAAATATTTAGCTTGTCTTCATAACATTTAGAAAATATGGTAGAATGTTAATATTCTTTTAACAGAAACAATCAAGTGGTGAAATTAGTAGACTTAATGGTTTTAAATTCAGCCTATGTATGCACTTAAACCAGCCACTTCTGTGCACTCTGTAGGCATATGAAGAGTTCTCACTTCTGTGTCTTTAAGTGTTGATTCTTGGGAAGTATCAGTCCCAAGGTGCTGTAGCTGTTACCTTGAGCAGGTGGAATGGGAATGAGGGTAGGAATGAAGCCCACAGGAATAGGAACTGGGAGTTTCTATAGGGAATGAGACACAAAGGGATGAAAGACAGGAAGAGAAAGGGAAACAAAAGGCGGGAATATCATTGACACTAAAGAGGGGCATAATCTCCCACTGAGTGAAGGTGGCTGCAAGAATAAGGTACCCAAACCCAATAAAATGTTAACTGAAAGTTTGTAGTGTGCACCAGGCTATGTTCAGCTTGGTGCACATTGTTTCAATTTGGTGCACATCTGCTGCTTACATTGGTGGGAGCTCTTTTTCCCTCTTGCTTGATTTGCTTGTGGAACCAGCTCCTGTTTAAACTGAAACTCTGCAGCTTGACATCTACATCCCTTCTCACACAGCAGCCTCTTTCATCTGGAGACAGATCTGAAGGGTGGGTGTTGTTTCAGAAATGCTTTTTTTCTCAATTATCTTACTGCTTATTCTCATTTTCTTCTGTCCACTGTGTCCAGCAAACCTTTCCATGGCACCAGCCTCCTCCTCAGGCCCTCCTTCTTTAAGAAAGGATTCAACCCCTGTCATAGCAAACGTGGTATCCCTTGCAAGCACCCCAGCTGCCCAGCCTACTGTTAACTCCAACAATGTTTTACAGGGTAAGGCAGCTGAATATGATGCCTGTACTTTTACATCTCTATTCCTGAACATTTATATTTGCTCAGGGATTTTATTATTTACTGAGAACAACGGCCACTTCTTCATTATGCTTCACATCAGTGCAGATTGGTTGCATTTGTCCTTCCTTTATCTAGGTATAAATAATGACTTAAATTTATGTACATACATCAGGAAATGAGTTTTAATTGGAATTCTTTTTCTTGACCTTGGCAGAATATGGATTATGGTCCTTGATGATAAGTAGACATGTTATTGTATGTTTTTTTTTCTTCACAGGTGCAGTCCCTACTGTGACAGCAAAAACAATAGGAGATGTAAGTTTTACAAAAGACTTTTCTCAATTTTGCCCAGATTGTATCAATAACAAGTAAAGTATCCAAAAATTTGGCACCATCATTTTATAACTGATTTTTGATTGGGATCTAAAATTCATCCAGCTGGCAGATGCTGTTTAAAAAATTCATAGAACTTCTATGGCATAAAAGTCATGTTGTGTCCGCTGGCAGATGGGATGTTTTAAGGCAAAACTTGTCAGATTGTAGCTCTTGAGGTGCCTGTGGTTCTCAAGTAATTCATGTGTGGCTTCTGCCCTTGAGGCTGCCTTTTGGGCCCAGAAGTGGGATAGGATGGCAAAAGGACCAGCATAGGAGGAGGGGACCAGCCTGGGCTGCTGGGACTGACATGACCAAGCTCCTGCAGCTTCATTTTCCTTCCCACTCCCTGGCAGTGTGGTAAAACTGCTGTGGGGAACCACTGTCACCACTTACCTGGGGATAACTCTGCGAGTTCCTATTCTTGAGCTCTTTGAGGTGTGTGGTGTAACGTCCTGCAACTCTCCTAAAATACAGAGATGCTTTTAGGTAGCTTTAGGTTCTGGAAGACTGACAGCTTTGCTTTTAGCTGGAGTGTCACTTATGGATTAGAGTATGAGTTTTCCCTCTTTAAATAGATCCTATTATTTGAATGCATGACTGAAAATTACAGTTAGCAGGACATGGAATTAGTACCAGCATGAGTAGGCAGTCTGTGTATAATCAGGAAATGATACTGCTGCTGCCAGCATTGGTGTTCATTTTTTACATTTATTTGTTTTCAGTGGTTTCACATTAGTTTACTCAGTTTTATCGGTGTCTGTATCAGGCAGACTTTTAGTCATCAAAAGTATTTTAACATAATTCCTCTTTATGTCTCTGCCATCAGTAAAATTCCAAGGTCAAAAGTTTATAGTGGTTATTTGACTACAGAAACCAAATATTCTTGCAGATTTGTTCACTGCACTGTTAACAAAATTAGCTTTATTAGCAAAATTAGCTTTAAACAACGTTATTGTTGGATCAAAGTAAATTGAGATGGAGACCAGAAAGCACCAAATACATTAGCAAGCTTATTTTGCAGTAGGTTTTAATTTATCTTTTTTTATCAGCAGATAGAATTTTAAATTGTTCAGCCTCCCACAACAGAGAACAAACTCTAGTCTTATGTCACCCTTCAAACCAATATTGACTTGGCCCTTGTTTGTGTTTTCCAAACAGGCAAGTACCCAGACAGATGCTCTAAAGCTTCCATCATCAAAACCACCCAGGCTTCTGAAAAACAAAGCTTTATTATGCAAGCCAATCACCCAGACTAAGGCCACCTCGTGCAAACCTCACACACAAAACAAAGAATGCCAGACAGGTGGGTGTCTGATCTCCTACCCCTGTTGGAATTGTCTGTTGAGAGAGTAATACATGATTTATGTAACAGAGAGTATTTTTGAATGTATTATAAAACTTTAACTAGTTGTCAGGGGTTTGTATGGTATTTTCCAACAAGTTTTTTGGTTTGTTCTGTTTTTGTTATAACAGAAGGAGAGGAAACACCTGCTCAACCCCAGATCATTGTGGTACCTGTTCCTGTACCAGTGTTTGTGCCAGTGCCCCTCCACCTCTACACCCAGTACACACCAGTTCTCCTGGGGATGCCAGTACCTGTAAGTTATGCTGCAGTTCACTACAGAAGTCAGTGGTTTACAGGCTTGGTTTGTGTCCAGCACAACCCAGCACCGTGGGTGTTGTGTCTGGTCATGCAAGTGGAATTTGGAGTCCTTGAAGCCATTTCCCTCCTTCTTACATCGTACTTGGTTAAACATTATCACACAAAACTACCAAGTTGTAGGAAAAGTACAGAGCTGTCCAGTCTGCAGTGATTTTTAACTTTGTTTTAGTAGTCCTAAAACATAGTCAAGGTTAAATGGGATTGACCTCCTTTGTGTATTTGCTGTTTCTCTTCACCCCTAACTATGTTCTGATATTTTCCACATGTTCCATAGGTACCAGTTCCTGTGCTCATCCCAACTACCCCGGATAATGATGACAAAATCATTGAAAATATTCAGGAAAACAAGGAAAAGATTTCCATTAATCCATTTGAAGCTGATCTCCTTCAGATGGCAGAAATGATTGCAGAAGATGCAGAGAGAGAAAAAACACACTCTCATGGAGGTAGGTGGTGGCTTTGAAAAGGATGTGAAATGCAGTGAGGTGAAGGTCCTCTCACCACAGAAATTTCCCTTTCCCTGATTCTAGATGCTGGACTTGGGTTGACAGGAACAGGTTAACAGTGGGAGTAACCTCCAAATCATCATCATCATGTGGTAGAAGGACTCAAAATCAAAAAGACAGAGCAGCTGCTTTAAATAATATTTTCCTGCCAGGCTTTTAATGGAGGATTCTTGAAGGGTGAGGCAGGTCAGAGTGTTTTGGATAGCGACCAGTCTGTGTAATGAAAGTGAAACAAGCTGGAAAGAGAGAAACAAAATATCCTACTGGTCTACAGATGACTCAGATAACAAATAGGCAGAGATGGAAGCCTTTAGAAAAGCAAACTTATGTTAGTTCTGCATTTCTGTTTCCCCTGCAACAGCATGACCAAGGTAGAAAGCTGCTAGGAGAACTCCAGTGGAGGAGAAGACATGTGTGTTCATGTGAGCATGTGTGTTCATCCTCAAAGCTAATACATAGGTTTTTATTGATCAAAGTAATTTTTATTAGTTGTGCAAGCTGCCAGTCATGTGTAGATACAGATTTCCTTCTTTTTCTAAAGGATCTCAAACATCCGAGCACGAGCTCTTCTTGGACCCCAAGATATTTGAGAAAGGTCAGTCAGATTTTTTTATTTCATGAGTGGATTTTGATCCTGCTGCATTTTTCCTTGCAAACTCCTGGTTCTGCCTTTCCTGTAGCACATGGTGCCTGTGATCCCTCTCGTTGCAGACCAGGGCAGCACGTACAGTGGAGATCTGGAGTCAGAAGCTGTGTCCACTCCACACAGCTGGGAGGAGGAGTTGAATCACTACGCCTTACGATCCAATGCCCTGCCAGAACCTGATCCAGAACTCAAACCGTTCTCCAAAGGTGATGTGGAACAGGACCTGGAGGCAGATTTCCCATCAGGTCAGTGTAATGTGAAGAAAAACTCGTTGTTTTATAAAAGCACACAGCATTTTCTGCATGAGCATTGTCCCAGCAGCCTGCTTGTGACTTTTCATGTAGTGACACTGGATGTTTAAAGCTGCAATGGTTGATCAGCTCCTACTAAAAATGACTATTTTTAGAATATTGCTGCTGCCTTTAAAGACAGCATTCTGCAGAACCCCTGATAGGAGTAGCAAGAAGCCTTGCTTGCCTCCTTTGAATTCATCACTTCTGTATCCCTGGGCATAATCCATGTGAGTGGGGGTTAAGATCATATTTGCCTGAATAAATAGAGATACACCCACTGTCTTGGGGGCTTTTTTGTCTTATTGAGATTTCCTGTCTTGACATAGCAAGTGCACAGATTGCTTAATTAGTCGAATGTCAGCAGTATTTGAATATACAGGTGTGATTGTCAGCTGTAAGGTGTTCCATAGTATCTCAGTGACAGTGACACTTCTACCTGGGCTGCTAAATCATGTGATTAAACTCTTCATGGTGTTGATTTGACTTCAGACTCATTTGACCCTCTCAGTAAAGGACCTGGTTTACATTCACGTTCACGGGCAAGACGGAGACACAGGGATGGCTTCCCACAGCCAAAAAGACGGGTAAGGAAATACTCCTGGAACACAAATTCCTTACATTTGGAAATAACAACATGATGTGCACTCATCTAACCATCCATGGATGAGGAGCTGATTAAATGCTGCTTTTTTTGGATGTGTTTTCTTGCCTGTAGGGAAGGAAGAAGTCTGTGGTTGCTGTGGAGCCCCGGAATCTGATGCAGGGCTCCTACCCCGGGTGCTCCGTTTCTGGGATGACCCTAAAGTACATGTATGGGGTAAATGCCTGGAAAAACTGGGTCCAGTGGAAAAATGCACAGGAGGAACAAGGGGACCTGAAGTTTTCAGGTAAATTTGTCTCTCAGTGGGAACAGAAATACTTAGTTGAAGAGCACTTGGCTTGATTGATTGTTCAAATAAAAATTAAGAGTGGATATCACTGAGTTTTGCAATACTCATGAGTGGAGAAGAGATTTTATGGAATTTTGTCTTGCTTCTTTCCATGCATTTAAAAATCATAGCTATTACATTCTTAATTGTTCTGTTTCCTTCCAAAAAAGTCTCTAAAACATTAGAAATGTCCACTTTGCCTTCCTTTGTACACAGTAATTCTTCATTTGTAGCACAGATGCTTTATGCAGCTGCTGAGCTATTATAGAACCATGAAATTACAGATTTATCAGGCCATAATTCTAAGGTGACAACACCAACTTGGGCTCATCCATTTTATCTGTAGCTGGCACATTCCCAAAGTATTTGTTGGTCAGCAGAACTGTTTGCTGTAAAAAAATTGTGTGATCCAACATCAAAATCTTAACACCTTATTTCTAGGCTTAACAGCTGGAAAGAAACATTTCAGAAGTCTGCCCATTCTGTGCTGCAACCTGCCTGAAGCTCTTCTTTATTGTTCTTCTTGTCTCACTGGGGTGATAGATAAAAATGACAATTAAATACAATTTTGTTTTGTTTTCCAATTATGAATTATTTTATTTGTTTTACAAAATCCCAGCAGTGCTGGGATTTGGCAGTGTCTAACTCTCCTTTTCCCTGCTCTCAGATCTGACATCATTGCACTGAGTTTTGTGGGCAAATTTTCAGAGTCAAGCAGAGAATTTCAGTTAGGAATAGAACTGAGCTCTTTGGGCATGATGGGGAAGAGAGCAAACCATAACAAATAATTTTGCAATTTAGAGAACTAAGCATGGCAGGACTTACATAAGAAAGACCCCCAAAGGGAAAAATTCTAGTTAGGATGAGATCTGTTTTTTCATCTCTTATTTGGAATTTTTTTGTCATTCCATGAGAACAGCTGGGTTTATTTCCCAGAAGAGGAGTATTCACATGAGTTACTATGTTTTTCTTCTTGAGGCCAAGGAAGTAAATCTTAGTCATTTCCAGGAAACCATGCCCACTCCCAGAAAGATTCCCTGCTTATTCCCAAGCAGGCCCTTCTGAGGTGTGGAGCAGCCAAGCCTGGTAATTTCATTGCAGATCATTTGATCAATCAGTTCCTGGTTTCTCTACTTCCCTTTCCAACCCTCCTGCATGTCCCATTGAGCTCTTCCTGCCTTTTTCCTTTAAGAAGTGGGAAATGCTGCACTCAACTCATGTCCAGAAATACTCAAGGTCTTTCTCTGACTCTGGTGAGTCTCCTCCTCCTCTGAGTCCAGCTGGAGGATGAAACTCATTTATCAGCCCCAGGCTGCCTCGAGCTCATTGCAGCCGTTGCTGTCCCACATTTTAGGTTCATTTATGTGACCAGGCTCTAAATTCCTGCAGCCTCAGTACTTGTTGTAACATTTATTCTGATTGCACATGCAGCTGGTCTGGGTTTTATTGGCAAATCACTCAAATCTCAGCCAGCAGATAGAAAGGAGATCACCATTTAGTCATGTATGAAATAGGAATTTAGGAGTTCTGCCTACATGAAATAGTAAGGAATGCAGGAAGTTTTAATGTGCTGAATTAATTTTTCTAACCATTTTCTTGGCCCCAGTTCATCCTGTGAAGCTCAAGGAGGACATTCTCTCCTGCACATTTGCTGAGCTGAGTTTTGGCTTGTGCCAGTTTATTCAAGAGGTGCGGAGACCAAACGGAGAAAAATATGACCCTGACAGCATCTTATACTTGTGCCTTGGAATTCAGCAGGTAACTCTGGAGTTAGGGCACTGCTGAGAACACACAGAACTTGCTCTGGTTACTTATGGGACATCCACAGTCCCACAGAGCAGCTTGGGCTTTATAGACAAGGCAAGAATGTCTCCTTTTTGTGTTTTATTGTTTGCCTCAGTCCCATACATGACCCATTTTCCTGGACATTTTTATGGTCACAGTAACCAAATTTTTCTGTCCTTATAAGAATGTGATGTGGGGGCTGAGTGTTCCTACCTAGCCACATTTGGAACTTTTTTGATCATTTTTTCACATGTAGGAAAGATTTGCTCCTCAGAAATACTTGTTTTAGGATGGAATGGCTTAGATCTAAAATAATTGCACAGTGCTCTTCCAATATATAAGTTTATGTGGAAGAGGTTGCCCAGGAAGGATTCTCAGTGACAGGACTGAGATACCTGTTGTGTTGGCAATATTTAGAGAAAAGATAGACTGGGAATAACTGCATTGTAATTAGTGAATACTGAGAGTCATGTAGTAAGTCCTTACTACCTGCCTTGCAACAGTAGTAGTACAAACCTAGAGCAACACTAATTTATGTTTAAAACTCAATGTTTAAATTGTATTTCTGTTTCCTATAGAACAGCCTGCAACAGTCACTTTGAGATAAAGACTCAAAAGCTATTTTGACATAAAACCTATTTAATTAGACATGGGATTACCTTAAGTTTTTTTCCTTGCCATGCTTGGACAAAATGTAGAAAGAGTTAAAATTCAAAGTAGCATTGATAAGTTCTAGGAGTATCAGTGATTTTTGTGTTACAGTTTTGACTTATTGATACAAACTCCTGACTTTTAGAAAACTTTTTTAAACTGCTCCTTGACAAGTTTAAGGAACTTTTCTTCCTTGGTGCTGCAAGTTGAGCAATTTCAGCAGCCTGTGTCTCTTGTCAGGAGGTATAAGCATGTAAAGCTCTTTTCAACAGAAAAATACTCAATGACTATTCTGGTTTTTACAGGCAGACACTTTCAAGAGTATTAAGAGGAAGATAATTTTGCAGAAAACAGCTCTAGAGCTTGAAATATTAACCAAAGTTCTTGCCTAGATCTCTCCTTTCATACTGGAGAGGTCCCAGCCCCTGCAGAAAATTTGATTTGCTGTTTTACTGGAGATTTCACCAAAGTGTTTGGCCCCATAAGACACTGGGACATAAGAAAGGAAAAGAATCTGATGTCCTGTATCTTCTCTGTAATGTTGTATAATCACAAACTGTTTGTCTTCCTGGTTTTTTCTCTTGTAGTACCTGTTTGAAAATGGTAGAATAGATAACATTTTCACCGAGCCCTATTCCAGGTTTATGATTGAACTTACAAAACTTTTGAAAATCTGGGAACCTACAATTCTTCCAAATGGTAGGAAAATTCATTTGTTTTATGTAGCTGCATGACAAAGCTGTATCATAAATCAGTGTTTTCTCAGGGCCAGGATGAGATCTGAGGCTCTCTCTTTAGTGTCTTCTCTCTATACCATGGATTTTATGTCTGTATCTACCAGTTAGGATTACACCTAAATGTATCTTTGCCTCTTGGAAAAAAAGGATTCTCATTACCTTAGTTTTCTTCTTCCCTCAAATTTTAGCTCTTTTTTTTTAAATACAAGTAGCCAGAATTTAATACTGTGTTTGAGATGAGGTACTGCAAAATCTGTGTACAGTTGCACTGGTATTTCCCTCTTAGTGCTGGAAATCCTCCTGCTGAGTTTGAGGATCACATTAGCAAATCATTGGACTCTTGTCTCAACTCCAAATTAAGACTTCCCAAATTCTGCACATACTTTTAATTGGTTTTCAAGCTTGATTATGTGGTTTATAGAGCTGGACACCAGCCCTGTGAGTACACAACATCTTTTCCAGTATCAGTGAAACTTGAGTAATGTTGGCAACTCCACAACTGCCTTTTCATTTAGAAAAATGAACATATTATTTAATACAGAAATAATCTAATTACATAGAGTTTGCTGCACACAGTGTTGGGTTTTTTGCACATATTTTTTCTAAGCCCCCATATCTCCCTTTCCTAACTGACTTATGATAATCACAATGGGCTATTTATACATAAAATAGGACATTTTAAACTCCTACTTCACATTGTAGGAATTACACATTTTTGCAGTTGGCTGACTGTAGTTTAATACAGCAAAATTACAACTTAGTGAGAATCTGCTGGTGTCTGCACTTCCTTTATATCCTTCTCTTCAGGTATTGGAAGATCATGCTGTTTCACAGCTTGGTTCTCCACACTCTTATGTTTGTGCATGCAGTATTCTGATTTTATTGGATTACAGTTGCTCATGATAGGTGTGAATTTGATCTGACATGTGGTTCATTAACAGAGATTAGATGAGAAGAGGATTTATATCCATAAAAAACTATTTTATTTTTTCTTTACCCGTTCTTTGTAGGTTATATGTTCTCAAGAATTGAAGAGGAACACTTGTGGGAATGTAAGCAGCTGGGTGCATATTCCCCCATCGTTTTGTTGAACACCCTTCTGTTCTTCAACACCAAATACTTCCAACTAAAGAATGTCAGTGAGCACCTGAAACTGTCCTTTGCCCACGTTATGAGGCGCACCCGAACTCTGAAGTATAATACTAAGATGACATATTTACGTTTTTTCCCACCCTTTCAAAAACAAGAGGTAGAATCAGGTGAGTGCTCTCTGATCATTGGTGTTTGGGCAGTCACATTTGAGTGCTCTGAATTACAAAATCAGAGAATTCTGTGATTCCATCTTCTAAAAAGGACTGGGGGGAACAAATACGTTCTGCAGAGCTAAGCATGTGCTGTTATCCTGAATACATTTGCAGTATTTTTCACTGCTTTAAAAAGAATTTCTGAATGAGCCAAGGCACCCAGGAAAAACTTACAAAGGAGGTGTCACAGACTGGGCTGCAAATTTGTTTAATAGCCTTTCATAACATCCTCCCCTTGCATAAAGCTCTATTAACTACTGCAAGAGTTAAAGGCATTTTCTGAACTCCTTTTCTCAGCACTTCATAATCTTGTGGTTTGCAGGTCCAGACCTTTATTGTGCCTTTTTAATTCCCATATTTGTCCTGGGTCTGTGTGGGGAACAAACAGGGCAGCCCCAGTGGAGAACAGCAATGTGGGGCTTGCACTCAGATTTTTGTTCTCAGTTAATTTGGGCATTTGGGAAAGGGAAGCCTTTGATCCTGTTGGCTTCTTTGGTTCATAGTTCCAGTGCATTACATGAATTCTTCTTTAATAAGTAAAATTACATCCTCTGAATTGTCCTGCTGGTTCTTGTGGGTTTTCTAGAAGAGGAGGGGGCTGTGGACCTGGCCTGTGGGATGTGCAGTCCTTTGCCCACCCAGCAGATCACACCAGGTGACCATGGTTGGATGGTGACACGTGACAGAACCAGTTCAAGGAGTGGGTTTGGGTGATGCAGAGTCACCACTGGGTGCTGGGCTGAGACACCAGACCTTGTTTCTGAAGGTGCTGCTTTTCACTGAACTTCTGTGATGCCATTTTTGTGTATCCAGATAAATTATCAGTAGGCAAAAGGAAACGCAGTGAAGATGAGGAGGTTCCAACAGCAGTGGAAATGGCTGAAAACACAGATAATCCCCTCCGGTGTCCAGTGCGACTTTATGAATTCTACTTATCAAAATGGTAAGTGACAGAGCTTGAGTTTTGGTCTGTCTGTAGACTAGAACAGGCATTTGGGCAAGGAGCCCACTCAGCCCTTCTGTGCCTGTGCTGTGGTTCCTCTCCCCAGTTCCCAATCCCTCAGTGTGAGCAGAACAGGAATTCCACCAGCAGCACTGCTGTGGCACCCCCAAACAGGTTTCTTTTTGTTACTGGTGTTGAGTCAAGAACAGAGCTACAGAAAGTGATGTATTCTTTAAATAAATAAACTCTTTGGTGTAAATGTGAACTGGAGATATTACTACCCATGGCATTCTCATCTCCCTTAATTCCCATACACCATCCTTCTTGTGAGATTATAACTAATACCCAGGGAACATAATATTCCTTGTGAAAGAGTGTAGAAGAAGTGTGAATTAGGTAAAACTCCTGATAAATTTTGCCTGCTGAGATGTGAGATTAACTTGTGTTTAGGAGTGAGAAAGGAGACTATAGCAAGGACAGAGATATAAATCATTTTTCTCTCCTGTTTCTATATAAACTTCAGTTAGATCCTTGAGCAGGTGGAAGATGATGTTCTTCTCTCCTCAAAGAAAATACACATGCAAAATGAAACAGCATCTCATTAGTGTCAGCTGAAACTCAGATAAATCACCCTCAGAAATGTACCTACTGAACTTACTACAAATATCCCATTACTGAGGCAGAGCCAGGCATGCAGCTGTCCAGAGTCCTTCTCTCCTCTTCTTACCTTCCTTGTCTTCACTGGCACATCATTAGCAGCTTTTAGTTGTTCTTGGGCTGGGAAAGCATTTTCATTCTCCCCATCATGTATCCTAGCTGAGCCTCTGCAGTGGTGCAGGCAGCAGTGGGATTATCCCAAAGCCAGGCAGGAGAGATCCCAGCTCTAGAGACTTTTAGAACCCTACCAGAGCCTGGAAGCTGCCTTGGAGTCAGTCAGTCTTCCAAGCAGATGGGCTTAGCATTGCAGCATGGCCAGGCAAGCTGGCATTTGGTTTTACTCACTCTTGAACAGCACCTTGTGATCATTTAGGTTGAAAAATCCCTCTAAACTCATCAAATTCAGCTGTTCCTCCAGCACTGCCAAGGGCACTGCTAACCCATGTCCCCAGGTGCCACATCCACGTGGCTGTTAAATCCCTCCAGGGACAGGGACTCCACCACTGCCCTGGGCAGCTGTGCCAGGGCTGGACAACCCTTTCAGTGAAGAAATTTTCACTGATACCCAGTCTAAGCCTTGAGGCCATTTCCACTTGTCCACATTACACAGCAATTCTGGAATCCCAGAACCAGTTTCATTCAGAGATTGCATGTCAAATGCATTCATCACTCTACCATTAATTGGATGAGGCTGAGGAACTGCTGCTGTGAAGAAGTTCCTTTAATTTTCTTCGTTTCTTTGTAAGCAATGCTGAGTGATCTGGAAACAACATAACTGTTCCCTAAGATGAAGGTGGAGACAGTGTTGCCATCTCAGTATGACTTTGATTTCTTTGCTGACTCTGTCTGAAATTTTTGGTAAGATTGTAAATGAAGCCCAATGTTCCTAAACCTCATTTCCTTTCCCTTGGCAGCTCTGAAAGCGTGAAGCAGAGGAGTGATGTGTTCTACCTGCAGCCTGAGCGCTCCTGTGTCCCCAACAGCCCCATGTGGTATTCCACATTGCCAATAGACCCAGGAACCTTGGACATCATGTTAACACGGATTCTTATGGTGAGGGAGGTACACGAAGAACTTGCCAAAGTCAAATCAGAGGACTCTGATATTGAGTTATCAGACTAACTGCAGTGGGGTATTTTTCTTTGAATACACATCTGAAGCACCAAAATGTGAATACGTCCAGCCTTTGGAAAATATGTATCAAATAAGCCAAGATAATGTCACCTACAGGCAGATTTTGTACCACAGTGGATGTACAAACTGGAACTGGAAGGAAGCAAGCTATGTAAGCTGCAAATCCCAACGTTCTGTGGCACCGATCAATCCTCGGAACAAATCCAAGTGGAACTCACCTATTGGAGTGGTGCATAAATCCTTTATCTGTTTAGGATTTTTAAAAGTTGTGAGATATTTTTAAGGAAAATGGTTGTGTAAAATCTACCCTCACACTGTTGGGCGTGGAGAGCTAGATTGTGGCTCAGGTGACTTCCCAGCCTGCTGGCTGGCAGCCCTTGCTGCCGTGGAACACGTGGAGATCCTCGAGCTCTTCCAGAGGATACGAGAGAAAGGGGTGAGGTTTAGACAAACAGACACCTTCTGTTATAAATACACCTACACTTTTATAATTTTTTTTTTTTTTTTTTGGAAACTGGGATCAAATGTTAGGAAGGCAGGAGCCACTGGCCATCCCAGTGGACAACTCTGGCTGCTGTTAACTGGTCACACGAGGCCAGGCTCCCGCTCCGGGCTCGCGCCAACTCTCGCTCTGCTGGAAGAGGTGCTCTAGGTCAAACTTCTGAGTGACCTTTTGGGGAATGTCCAGGAGGGGATGTCCTGAGCTCTGTGCAGAATCCCTTCCCCAACCCAGTAGCTCTGCAGTCTGTCCATATAACCCAGTGAATACTGTGGTGCGTGGAAAGTTCATTTCCCTTAAGGCAGCTTTCCTTTCTCCTCTTTCCCTACTCCTATGGTTTTGATTATTTTGTAAGGCAAATCTAGAGAGGGCTTTGTCATTTCAAACAGAAATACACACACACTCTTTCTCTTTCCACCTTTGCAACGCGGGCAGTGTTGTACAAAGGATGCAGTATTACTTCTGACAACAGAACTGTGGTAGAAAATGACCATGTGTGTTTTTATCCCGCCCCACCCAAAGAGATTTAGTCATAGTGTTGGAAATTGAAAGAGGTTTTTTTTTTTTTAAGGCTTGGCTGTTACTGGGTCTTTTGGAAGAGAAAAGCTCTCCCATGTGGTGTTTAGAGGACAGGACATTTTCAGATACTGTCTGTATCTCTGTTTTCTCAAGCTCTAGGTGTGTGTTTCTGATGAGCAGTGGTCACAAATTCATTGGAAACCCAAACTATTTTTAAAGAGGAGAATTGTACGGTTTTTATCTAGCTCTGGTCAGTTTTCCATCTTCTGTAACAGGGGTCTGATATTTGAGCTTGTCACTAAAATTTCAAGAGATGAAAAATCAACAGCCTTGAATAATATTTCAGTTTTTTTGTTTTGTTTCGTTTGGTTGGGTTTTTTTGTTTTTTAATTATTTTTTTAGCAGTTACAAAAGTAATTTAACAAAAATAAAATCAGAAAGTAGTCTATTGACGTTGTGTACTCGGTAGTCCTGTCCCTGCCTGTAACAGATTTCACTGATGTATTTTTTAATACAGAAAATTATGTGAAAAGTAAAACCTGCCCCTGATTCTGTCTGACCAAAGCCCATCTGTGTCTGTCATTTCTGAGCAAAGGTTCTGCTTTCTCCATGGCCTGGCATTCCCAGGGGAGATGTTTTGGCCACTCCCCAGCACTCGAGGCTCAGGGATGCTCCTGCAGGCTCAGTTCTTGCTCCATGAACACCACCCTGCCCCTCCCCATTGTTACATCGAACAGTGAAATTGCAGGCAGAGTGGTGGTTTGGACTGGGAAGGTTCAGAGAAAACAAGTTCATTGTGGAAAGATCAGTTTGTAGGGGATTAAGAAGGTCTGAGGTGTGCCCAGAGCCTCGGTGGCCATAGCACAGGGGAGGCTCTGGGAATTCCTGGGTCTCCTGGGCAGTGCTGGGGGTGCAGCACCTGCCTGGCCTAATCCCTCCTTCCCTGAGCCCCCTGGGAATGAGCAAGGCAGCAGTGAGCACAGGCTGTGGGGAGGGCAGGCTTTCCTTGGGTGGGGATGGCATGAAAAATAATCCCACAGCTGAGTGTTCCTTAAAAGATGTTAACAGAAACATTCCCATAGAATAACTTGGGATATTTATAACTTATGAGAAACTCTTTTCTCTCTCTGAACATCCTCACTGCTTCTTGTCTGGGAGCACTTCCATTGAGATCAGTTTTTTGCAGGCACTTAGATTGAAAGATACTTGCCTTTAAGATTCTCTCAGCAAGGAAAAGGAAATCTCTTTCACTGGCTGAGAGCAAAGTTGTTAAACATTGTGTAAACTCCTTTGATGTGGTGGCTGTGACATAAGAAACGTTAATTGCAGTTCCATGGTAATAATTAACACAGTAAGTAGTTTTAGTTTCAGTTTCACTCCTGCTTGATGGCTCTTTGGCAATGGTCTGCTTTTTCCAGAGTCTGCCTGGGCTGGTTTTGCTTCTTGAGGGATTTCTTCTCAGCCCAGCTCAAGTTCACACTGATGCTCAAGAATTATTACCTTGAAGGATTAAAATATATTTGTAGATTATACACACAGGCTCGAAGTTCTGAACACAAACTCGTTTGTAATCAACATTTCTGACTGAGTTACTGAGCACACAACAAGGTCTACTGAGATATTCTTTTAAACAGAAAAATCGTGCTGTATCCTGATGGTTCACAGAGTTTCACTTTTCCACTGGGCTGGAAATGACCTTTGAAATCATCAAGTCCACCCTGAGACCTAACACCAGCTTGTAAACCAGACCATGGCACAAATCCAGTCTCAGTGTGGACAGAGAAGCAATAAAAATGAGTGTGAGAAAGGAAAACAGAAAAACTTTTTGCTACCAGGGTGCCAGCAGCTCCCAGTGCAGGAGGTGCTCGGTGCAAACCTGCTGCTCCACCCTGGCTTCAGTTCACTAAAGAAGGGAACTGGTGGCACGTTGAAAGCCACAGAATTAGGTGTAAAAGGAAGTTAAATTACCTTGGGAATTATTCTGCCAACTACTGCTAATAAAAACACCCCAGGATTTCTCTGGAATAGTTTCCATCTCCTCAGAGACATAAAACAGCAGCAAGGTCCCTCCTCACACATCCCCAGGTGTGCTGCTGGGCCAGGGCTCACAGAGGTGACTCAGAGAAATGTGCAACAAAGTCATTGGTTTTTTGGAAACAGTCTCAGTAACTTTCCAGTCCCTTGAGCAGGAGTTTCACTGTTGCCAACAACCAAAGAACCCAGAACAGATGCTCGTGCATCGAATGCTTGCTGGGCTCTTTTCTGCCTGGCATGGCTGGAGCTTTGCCCCCCTCAGCACAACAGGTTCCTGCCCATTCTTCCTTGACTTGNTACACACAGGCTCGAAGTTCTGAACACAAACTCGTTTGTAATCAACATTTCTGACTGAGTTACTGAGCACACAACAAGGTCTACTGAGATATTCTTTTAAACAGAAAAATCGTGCTGTATCCTGATGGTTCACAGAGTTTCACTTTTCCACTGGGCTGGAAATGACCTTTGAAATCATCAAGTCCACCCTGAGACCTAACACCAGCTTGTAAACCAGACCATGGCACAAATCCAGTCTCAGTGTGGACAGAGAAGCAATAAAAATGAGTGTGAGAAAGGAAAACAGAAAACTTTTTGCTACCAGGGTGCCAGCAGCTCCCAGTGCAGGAGGTGCTCGGTGCAAACCTGCTGCTCCACCCTGGCTTCAGTTCACTAAAGAAGGGAACTGGTGGCACGTTGAAAGCCACAGAATTAGGTGTAAAAGGAAGTTAAATTACCTTGGGAATTATTCTGCCAACTACTGCTAATAAAAACACCCCAGGATTTCTCTGGAATAGTTTCCATCTCCTCAGAGACATAAAACAGCAGCAAGGTCCCTCCTCACACATCCCCAGGTGTGCTGCTGGGCCAGGGCTCACAGAGGTGACTCAGAGAAATGTGCAACAAAGTCATTGGTTTTTTGGAAACAGTCTCAGTAACTTTCCAGTCCCTTGAGCAGGAGTTTCACTGTTGCCTTAACAACCAAAGAACCCAGAACAGATGCTCGTGCATCGAATGCTTGCTGGGCTCTTTTCTGCCTGGCATGGCTGGAGCTTTGCCCCCCTCAGCACAACAGGTTCCTGCCCATTCTTCCTTGACTTGTCATCCATTTTAAACGTTCCAGAGGCAAAACTGAGATTTGCTGTCTTCATTAAAGAGCTGCTCCTTGGCAGGGGAATTCCCCTGTAGCAGTACTTATCCCCTGGCAGTACTTATCCCCTGATAAGTAAGAAATAAGCTTTGAGCAGTTGAGCTCCTGAGCATTAACTATTAACTATCATTAACTAAATTAATGGGGGTTTTTGTACTTGTGTATGAGCACCAAAAATGTGTAAAAATCATAGACCATTGCTGAGGAGAAAGCTTAGAAGGAGTTTTGGGAGCACAGAAATGGGTGAGAGCTGCAGGTCTTGCCTCATGTTACCAGAGCTTCACACCTGCAACAGGATCCCCTCCTTTGCCTTCCAGGGCTCAGCTGCTCCAGGGAAATCCCTTTGGTTCAGCATCAGGGCCAGATTTGGGCAGGTAGGACTGACTCTGCTTTTGCATCTTCCCCAGGAGGAAACAATTGGCTTAGAAACAATGGGGTGGTGTCAAATGTTTTTTGCACTATATTACTGCATTTTTAATGAGATTGACCCCAGCCCTTTTTCAGGTGGATTTTTTTAAGCTAAAGGAGAAATCATTTAGTCTGACCACTGGCACAAACTTCTTTCAGCAGCAAAGCTATAAGAACTTGCCTTTTTATCTTCAGTTTCCCCACCACAATCCCAAGAAGCATTCCAGAAGTTTTCTGTTGTGTTGTGCTTTCTGAGGGAACAATTTTGGACATGCCAGGAAGAGCAAGTGGCAGAAGAGATGTTGCAAGGTGCTGGAAAGACTTTGGGCAGGCAGGTAATTGATGGTACATGGCAAAACACTGATATAAATATTAAATCCCTAAGATTCATGGGTTTATATTCAAAACATCTCACTGAGGAAGTCCTTGATGCTCAGCCACTGGTGCCAGTGCTGGCTCTGCTCCTGGGAGTGTTGCACAGTTGCAGAATGGTTTTTAAAGTCATAAAGGCTCAAAGGAATTTGGGCAGCTTGGATTCCTCTAGCCACAGAACTGAAATGTCTGCTGGACATTCCCTAAGCTGATGGATTTTCAGCAGAGATCCAGCTTCTATTAAAGAAACAAGATCTGGGATACCTGACTTCCACCTGCTGGGTGGGAGAAGGGAATTTATGACAATGAAACAGTGAAGTTAGACAGAGCTTTACACCCCAAATCTCAAAATTAATCCCAAGGACGTGGTTTTAATCTTGGCAGATCCCAGTGGATCTGCCAAGCTTGGTTTTCTTGCTTCTTAGACTTTGGATTTGTCAACAAAGGGGCTTGGGCCTGTGAGCCCTGGGCTTTTTATCTTCTCTTCTGCATATTTATAGCACAAACAGCCAGAGCAATTTGAAAAGGTCTTTTTGACCTGCTGGGAGCCGGACTGCAGCTTTGGAGAGAAGGGTGAGGGTGATGGCACCTGAACTTTCTCCCCAGCTAAGCCACAGACTCATCCCCCAGCCCCAGCTCACACTCCCTGTCACTCCTCATGGATTGATGACACCTCATGACTTGTCCCTTCCAGTCTGTACCTCGGTTGTACCCTCTGTAAATTGGCCAGACTTTCCTACCTCGTTTGGGCATTATGAGGCAGAATTCCATAGGATGCTTTGCAGCCCTGTGATGAAAGGTGCTATATAACTGCAAAGTGTTACTTCAGAAGATGTAACTAGGTCACCAGTGCATCATAACCTATATTAAACAGACATTTTCTTATATGAGAATTTATAGAGTTCAATGTATGGTATTAACAAGTGAATTATTGAGACCCTCAAAACAGTTTTTGTTTCAATCGTATCTGTATTCTGGAAAAGTGATTAAAAACCTTTAACCTTAATGAAAGAGTGCATCCTCCTTTCCTGTATGATGTTGGAATCTAAAAGCAGTTTAAAAGCAGAATCTCACAGATTTCAAATGGGGATCACCTGCACAGCAACTCCTGGTGGTTCCCACGTGGTGTTCCCACTCACACTCGCTTTTGTTCCTCTGGTGTGGGCTGGAACTACACACCTGCCCCCAGCTGAGTGCTGGGGAACTGGGGGCACCATCAGCAAGTCCTGGGGACTGAACAAACCCTGTGCTCTGCCACCCCTTAATGCCACCATCACCCAAGAGCTGCAGCCACACAGAAACACCATCTCTGCTACAGGCAAAGCACCTTTATTGGCTTCAGGGCGCCCGTTGCTCAAGAGAATCCAAAGCTCTTGAAAGGGGAGGCGAGGGGAGGTTTCCCAGCACCTGCCATCGTGCATGGCAAGGCCTTGGGGTCAGGCACCTGCTTAGCATTCCTCGGGCTCCTCGTCTGGAATTGTCTCCTCCTCGTCTGGAGTTGTTTCCTCCTCCGGAGCTGTCTCCTCCTCCGGAGCTGTCTCCTCATCTGGAGTTGTCTCCTCCTCCGGAGCTGTCTCCTCCTCCTGTTTGTCACCTGCCTTACTTTTCTTGGGTTTTGACTTGGAGGTCCACTGGGACAGCCAGGCACTGCTTGCTGCACCAAGTGAGCTCAGGGCAGATGTCAGCCCAACTTTGACAGCAGCAGAGAAACCTGCAGCTCCTGCAAAGACAGATCGAGGTGTGAAGTGCCAGGAGCACGGAGGCTGCCTGCGGAGGCACCGAGCACTGGGCACAGACAGCCGAGGAGCCCTCCCAGGCAGGGAGAACCCGGAGAGCTTGGAGCAATTCAGAAAAGTGAGGGGCTAAAGGGCTGGCTTGGCTACAGAGCAAACTCAGAGAGAGAAAGCCGGGGCAGCCCAGCTCCCCTGCGCTCCCCACGCACCGATCGAGTGCAGCACGGCCGCGGTGCTGCCGGCGGCCGCTCCGCCGCCCTGGGCCACGGCGGCCGCTGTTACCACCTTGGCGGCGATGGAGCCAGCCGCGATGCCGGCTCCTGCGAAACCCAGCGCGCCGATGGCAGCTGGGATGCCAACCAGTGCCCCTGCTGCAGGGAGGACACAGCAGCGTTAGGGTGCTCTCCGTGACCCACATCTCCCCCTGCCACCTGCACCAGAAACGGCTCCCCCAAAGCCCCCAGGGAGCAGAGCGGGGACGGAGGGCTGGGGGTGCAGGGACGGGGAGAGCCCACGGCCGGCAGCAGAGGAACGGTGTGCAGGGCTGCAGCAGCGGGGCACGCAGAATTCCAGGCACTGGACAGTGCTGTCCCTCCTCCACCCCATCTGCACCCCAGTTCTCCCAGCCCTGGAGCTGCAGCCCCCGGCCCAGCCCAGCCCCCCGGACCGCACAGGGCTGGGACGGGGCAGTGAACCCGAGCTGCTCACCCAGTGCCAGACCCTCACCTGCTCCCACTGTGGCTCCAACGGCGGCTCCAATGGCTTTCCGGTTCTTCCCTGAGGAGGAAATGGCAGGAGGGCAGGAAGGACAGGAGCAGGGACAGCAAAGCTCCCCTGAGCAGTGCTGAGCACCCTGTGCCAGGCAGAGCAGGATCCCAGAGCCAGCAGCAGCTCCTCCAGCCTCCCCCTGCCTTCATCTGTCCCCAGCCCCTGAGGACCCCGAGGAAGAGGCCACTGGTGGGGTGGGTCCCACTGCCCCCCCAGGCTGGGAGGAAAAGGGAGAAGGGGCACAATCCGGGGTGCTCACCCACCCTGTCCTGCCCAGCCCACCAGCCCAGAACAGCACAGGGCACAGGGCACATCTGCCACCACCACGAGATGTTCATAACAAACCCTCTCACTGCCTTGTCAGCTCCTCCCTGTGTAGGGGGAGATGGAGCAGGGCTGGAAACACTGCCCACTGGAATCCCCTCCTGGAGCACAGCAAATCCCAAGGCGCTTGGCAGGTGCCCAGGGCCCCAGCTGCACACCCATCACCACTACAGCCCCACTGCAATGCACTTTTGCTTTCAAGGCACCATTGCTCCAGCACATCCCCAGCTCTTAAGAGGGTGGCCGAGCTGCTGGGGCTTCCCAGTGCCTACCAGGTTGCCTGGCAGAGATCCTGGGGTCAGGCACCTGCTTGGCTTCCCCTGGGAAGTCACACAGAATGAACTAGGTTGGAAAAAACTTTGAGATCATCCAGTCCAACCTATGACCTAACAACCCTTCATCAACTAAACCATGGCACTGAGTGCCGTGTCCAGTCTTTTTTTAAACACATCCAGGGACAGTGACTCCACCCCCTCCCTGGACAGACAATTCCACTGCCCAGTCACTCTTTCAGTGAAGAAGACTTTCCTGATGTCTAACCTAAACTTCCCCTGGACTTTACATGGATTAGCCTCATCCTTGGGTTCGTCTGCAGGATTTGTCTACTCCCCAGGTTCTTCATCTGAATTTCTCTCCTTCTTGGGTTCATCATCAGGAGTTCTCCCCAGATTCCTTACCTGAAACTGTGTCCTTCTTGGATTTAGGAACAAGAGTTTTCTCCTCCCCGGATTCCTTATTTGGAATTGTCTCCTTCTTGGGTTTATGAACAAGAGTTGTCTTCTCCCCAGATTCTTTATCTGGAATTGTCTCCTTCTTGGTTTCATCACCATGAGTTGGCTTCCTCTTGGACAGCTTGGCAGAGTCTCCTGCACCAAGTGACAGCAGGATGGATGTCAGCCCAGTTTTGGCACCAACAGAGAAACCTGCAGCCACAGGCCAGTGCTGCCCCTCCTTCACAGCAGCACCCTGAGTCTCCCCAGGTCCCTCACGGGGCTGGGACAGGCAGTGAACCCGAGTGCCAGACCTTTACCTGCTGGGCAGCTGCTCCATGGCAGCTCGTTTGCCTTTGTCTCACGGCTGAGAGGGAAAAAGGCAGGAGGGAGAGGAGGAAAAGGAAGAGGAAGAGGACAGGGAAGGTGGAAGAGGGAAGGGAGCAGCACTGCCCAGGCTGCCCAGCTGCCCGCAGCGTTGCTCCGCTGCCCGCAGAGCCCGGCTCGGAGCGGGACCGTGCCCGCCCCGGCGCTGCCCCGTCCCAGCCACGCCCGGGAAGGAGGCGGAGGGCTGAGCGTGAGCCTTTATTCGGGGCGTCAAACACAGCAAGGGGGCCACGGGACAGACGTGGGGGTCTCAGCCGAGGTACCAGGGGTGGTCCAGAGTGCGGGGTCACGGCAGACAGCTGTGAGGGTCCCGCTGTGGATCCGGGGGTCACGGTACAGCAGCCAAAACAGAGCCCTGCTGGGAGCCTTGGTGGTTGTTGTGGCTTAACCCCAGCCAGCCCCAGGCACCTCGCAGCTGCTCGGTCATGCCCCCCTGCTCCCATCGGGATCAGGGAGACAAAGGAAGGGTAAAAAGACAGAAAACTCACGGGTTAAAATAAACAGTTCAACAGGGAAAGCAAAGGCCATGCATGCAAGCAAAGCAGAGCAAAGCAAAGTCAGGGATTCATTCCCTGCTCCCCATGGGCAAGTGTTCAGCACCTCCAGGAGAGCAGGGCCCTCCCCATGGGGCAGAGACTTGGGAAGAGAAACACGTCATTCCAGAAGTCCTGTCCTCCCACCTTCATTTTATATCACATGGTCTGGGATATCCCATTGGTCACCTGGGCTCACCATCCCTGCCATGTCCCCTCCCAAATCCCTCCCCAGCACGGCTGTAGGAGGGGCTGGAAGGGCCTTGGCTCTGGGAAAGCTCAGCACAACAAACCAGCTCTGGATCATCAACCCCATGTTCGGCACAAACCCAAAACACAGCCCCAGAGCAGCTGCTGGGAGGAGAATTACCCCTACCCCAGCCCAAAGCAGCACAATGACCAACAGGACAGACCCTGCCATTGTGAGGAGTCCTGAGGAAGAAAAATCCCCTCCCCTGGCTGGGCCAGCCAAAGCACAGTGGCCCCACCATCCCCCCTGGGCAGGGGGAGCACCCCACAGAGGAGAAGAGCCCCCAGACCTCAGCTCCCTGCTGCCCTCGGGTGTCCCCACACCCAGGGCAGTGCAGGCAGCGGGGCCACACGGGCAGCCCAGGACCTGGACCCTGCTCCCATGGCCACCCCACACCCTGGACACGCTGCTGGGAGAGCAAAGCACAGGGTGCTGGGGAAACACTGTGCTGCCCTGTTTTGCAGCATTATGTTCCATAATGCTTTTTTATGAGGTAATTACATGGAGAGGAGACAGGAACTGAAACTCAACTGAGGTGAGCCCTGAGGTCACACATGGGGCACAGTACAAGACACACATTTCTCAGTCCAGTCACTGGCACGAGGTGAATCCCCCTGTCTGTGTGCCAGGGCTGTGGTTCAGCTTGGTGCACTGGGCCAGCACACGGGGGCCACCCCCTTCCCAAACCCCCATGTCCCTGCCCACCTCATTTCCAGGCCCAGGAGAAGGACATGGAGGCCCTTCCAACCCTAACCCATGCAGGAGCTCTGGACAGGGAAGGCTAGAGATGCCTTTGGCTGTGTGAGGGGGTTCAGCTGAGAGTTCAGGGGCTTGAGAGCCAGACATGGTTCGGTCCCCTGAGCCCGAGGCTGCAGAGATTCACCCACTGAACCCCTGGGGCTCTGCCGGCCCTGCAGTGCAGGGGGATGCTCCCGTCAGGATTTGCTGTAGCAGTGCCGGCAGTACCTGCCCTCCCCACTCACCGATTCTGAAACTGAAGCCAAAATACTTGAAATTCTTAGAGAAAACCACAGGATCCTTTGCTGCTGCTGCAGGGAGAACAACACAGCCTTAGGGTGCTCTCCGTGACCCACATCTCCCCCTGCCACCAGCACCAGAAACGGCCCCCCCAAAGCCCCCAGGGAGCAGAGCGGGGACAGAGGTCTGGGGCAGGGACAGGAGAGCCCACGGCCGGCAGCAGAGGAACGGTGTGCAGGGCTGCAGCAGCGGGGCACGCAGAATTCCAGGCAGCGGCCACTGCTGCCCCTCCCCTGTCGGCAGCACCGCAGGCGAAGCCGAGCGCTGCTCATCCCGTGCCAGACGCTCACCTACAATCAGAGCTCCCACGACGACTCCCACGAGGAACAAAACAGCATCTTGAACCAAAGATAGGAAGGAAAAAGATGACCCAGGGGCCCCAGGCTGTCCCACTGCCGAGCCCGTGGCTCCCAACCCCAGGAGCCGCCCAACTTACGCATGGTCGGCTGTGCAGCGCTGGGCGCTCTGTGAGCCGGGTCCTTCGGGAAACGAGAGCAAAACTTTGTTCCTTGGGCAGCGGGCGGGGCCGGTGGGGCTCTGCTGCCCCGCACGATCGCGCCCAGCCAGATCCCTCCCGGGTTCCTGCCTGGCCCAGGGCTCCGTGGCTGCTCCACCGGCACAGTGAGGTGAGCAGCCCCCCATTACTGTCCCTTCCCCCCGAGAATGGGTGCTGTCCCCAAACACCCACCACGAGAGCCCAGCTCCACCAACCTGTCCTGTGTGTCCTCCGGTCTAAGGGTCAAAATGCTGCAGGAATGAGCCCAACAGGGATATATCAGGACAGGTAATTTACGAGAAATTGCTCGATCACTGAGTTTCATTTTCTCTCATTAACTCTTGAGGTTGCTGTGTCTGCTGGAGTGGAGCTGGGGCTCCCCCGTCCTCAGGGGGGTCGGACACTGGGGGTGTCCCCGCAGGGAACTTGTCGCATTCCACTGTGGGGAACTGCGAGGAATTCTTTGAAAAAGAGACGGTCCGGAATGAAATTAAGTCATCCGAGACAACAGTGTACCTGAAAAGCATTTATTGATAGCGAAGAAAAAAAAAAACCAACAACAAAAAAAAAAGAAGTTTCCCGAATAAAGGGCGGTAGAACAGAGAGAGGAAGAGGAAAGAAGGTGGAAAAGGAGCAGGAGTGACCCCCAGCAGATGCGGGAGTGCCGTCGACGGCCACACGAGGCAGGGTGTGCGCGCTGCCTGCCCGAGCGCGGCTCGGGCGAGCGGACGCGCGGAGCGAGCGGCGCGGGGCCGGAGCTGCGGGACCGCGGGCGGGGCGCGGCGGGGCAGCGCTGGACGCAGATGGCTCAGGCAGGAAGGAGCGCGGGGATGAAGAGGAAGGGCGGCGCTTAGAGACACAGAGAGGAAGAGAGTGAGAACCAGCGAGGGCAGGAGAGCCAAAAGGCAGGCTGGAGCCAGGGCAAAAAGGACAGAAAGCGGGCTAGGGCCAGGCCAAAGAAGCACAGAAGCTCCATAGGCTGGAGCCAAAGACAAAACACAGACCCAAAGGCCCTCAGACACAAAAAGCCTCAGAGACACCAAGCTCCAAAAGGAAAAGCACAAAAAGCATCCCAGTCAAAAAGCCCCCAGCCACAAAGCAAGTCTCAAAAAGCTCCCAGAGCTTCTGGTGCAGTTAAATTTATGTCTCCTGGCTCCACCCAAAGTGTTCCTGCTGTCAGGAGACCAGGGGCCCAGTCCAACCTTCCAGTGCAGCTGAGAGCTCAGGGGCTTGAGACCCAGGCACGGTTCAGCTGTGACTCAGCGCCGGGAGCCGGGGCCACACACACCACAGCTCCCTGCAAAGAGCCCCTGGGTGCCAAGTACAGCCACATGTCACTGTCCCTGCTCACAGCACCCCCTGCTCACAGGCAGCAGTCCCTGCTCAGGGCTCCCCAGACACCAACCATTGCCCTGGGCACCGCTCGCCACAGCCCTGCTCCCCCGGGATGCTCCCCTGCACCCCAGCACCTCCCGCATGGCTGATCCTGATGTTCTTGCTCTCAGAATCCCAGACACGGCTCCCAGGAGCCAGGACAAGTCCCCAGCCCTGCAGCAGTGGTGGGGCACAGCGTCTCTGGCTGCACCAGCACCCCTGTCCCACCCCAAATCAAACAGAGCAGGTCCCCTGAGCCCGAGGCTGCAGAGATTCACCCACTGAACCCCTGGGGCTCTGCCGGCCCTGCAGTGCAGGGCGATGCTCCCGTCAGGATTTGCAGAACCGGGGTCCCAGGGACTGTCAGGACTGTCAGGGTCCCGTGGGAGCCAGCCCCTCGCTGTGCAGGGGGAGAGGGACAAACGCTGGAAACACTGCCTGCTGCAATCCCCTCCTGGAGCACGGCAAACCCCCCAGTGCTGGGCAGGTACCTGAGCCACGACGCACACCAAGCACCACCACACACACAGGCCAGCCCTGCTCATTTATCGTGTCAATTATCCCTCGAAAAAAATATAAAATCGTTTAAAGCTGCAGCTGAGGGGGGTGCAGGGGTTTTCCAGCACCAGCCCTTGGAAGATGAATCAGGCTGCTCGGAGGGAAGGAAACGTTCCTGTACAGGTTGGCATTGGTCATTGGCAGTTCCTCCAATGGCCAGCAGGGCACCGGGTGCTGCTCGCAGGGCTGGGTCAGTCTATTTCTTTCTTCCCTGAAAAGAGAGAAGTGTGAGGTCCCAGGAGCATCGAGGCTGCCCACTGAGGGACGAGCACGAGGCAGGGACTGCCAGCAACTCTCCCCAGCAAGGGTCTCCTCAGTCCGTGCCCGAGACTTGGCCTGCAGTGAGCTCTGCTCCCTGAGCACAGCCAGCCCCTTTCTGCTCTCCCTTTCTGCCTCTGGCCACTGCTGCCACTGGGTGCAGGTGTTGTTCTTGCCTCAGAGCATTCACCTGCCTGTGCTGTCCCTGGAGCCCTCAGCCTTGACCCCTACCCCAGTGGGTTCTGACTCTTCCCATCACATTGAGGATTGATCCCTTCCCCACAGTTTGGGGACATTCAGACCAGTGAGCAGTTAAAGGGCTGGGTGGGCTTCAGAGCAAGCCCAGAGAACAACCCAGTGTTCCCACCCAGCACAGCCCAGCCCAGCTCCCCTGCCCTCCCCACTCACCAACGTGCAAATTCAAGCCCTTCTCATCCAAGGATAAGTCCACATCCCTACCGTGTGCCCCTGCTGCAGGGAGAACAGCACAGCGTTAGGGTGCTCTCCGTGACCCACATCTCCCCCTGCCACCAGCACCAGAAACGGCCCCCCCAAAGCCCCCAGGGAGCAGAGCGGGGACGGAGGTCTGGGGCAGGGACAGGAGAGCCCACGGCCGGCAGCAGAGGAACGGTGTGCAGGGCTGCAGCAGCGGGGCACGCAGAATTCCAGGCAGCGGCCACTGCTGCCCCTCCCCTGTCGGCAGCACCGCAGGCGAAGCCGAGCGCTGCTCATCCCGTGCCAGACGCTCACCTACAATCAGAGCTCCCATGACAGCTCCCACGACGACTCCCACGATAAATGCAACGGCAACTGGAAGAATGGCTAATAAGGAAAATGACAGCAGGGCAGGAGCGTGAGCCCTGAAGTGCTGCCGGCTGGAGCGCAGTGCCCTGCGCCGGGCGGGGCAGGGGCCCGGTGGCAGCAGCAGCTCTCCCAGCGCCAGCCTCCTTCAGCCCTGCAGGCGCCCGGGAACGGCCCCGGCCCCGCTGCCCCCCGGCCGGGACGAGAGGGCACAAGGGCCGAACCCCAGGGGCCCCAGGCTGTCCCACTGCCGAGCCCGTGGCTCCCAACCAGCCCCAGGAGCCGCCCAACTTACGCATGGTCGGCTGGCCGGCAGCGAGAGCTGACAGGAGTCGGCTCTAAGCCTCGTTACTCTGGGAAGCAAGAACAAGATTGTTTCCATGGGTGGTAGGTGGGGCCAGTGGGGCTCTGCAGCCCCGCACGATCGCCCCCAGCCACCCCTTTCCACCCAGCAGGCCGCCCCCCTCCCCTTACAAGCAGAGATGCCCTCAGCCCCTGCCCAGGCTCAGGGCTCCGTGGCTGTTCCGCCGGCGCAGGGAGCTGAGCAGCCCCCGTTATTGTCCCCCGACCAGAGAAAGAGCTGTCCCCAAACAGCCCCCAACGCCAGCCCAGCGCCACCGACCGCCGGTGCGTCCCTTGTTCTCTGGGAGGCCAAGGGCTTCCGGAGAGGTCCCACCGGAGAGAGGAGGGGAGGGGCAGCTGATTTTCTGTTTCTGGCTTTCTCTTGCATACTTTCACTTTCCCTTTACACTGTTAATGTTCCTGTCTTTGTCAGAGCGGGGCGGGGGCTCTGCTGTCCCCACGGGGTCGGACCCTGGGGGTGTCCCCGCAGGGAGCCCTTTCGCCCCGACGGCCTCGGACGGGAGGCTCCTCACCCCTGTGCCAGGGCTCCTGTGGCTTCCCGAGGTGTTTCCCGACCGGGTTTGGGACCTCTGAAACTCCGCGGTTCTGATGAGGGCCCCGGGCAGTGTGGAGAGCGGGGCTGCGGCCGCTCCGCCTGCCTCCCGTCCAGCGGGCAGCCTCAGGAAAGAGCCAAAGCCGCGCTCTGCACGCCCGCCTTCCTCCCGCTCCCTGCACCCCCTCCTCACCCCGAGCCCGCTCAGGGCACGACGGCGGCAGCGCCCCGGGCTGCGGCAGGGAGGGCAGCGGGGGCCGTGGCTCATGCGCCGCTGCAGCTGGTTGAAGGGGACCAAATCCAGTTGCAAGTTGATCTGGTTCCTTTTTACCAGCCCCAGGGACGCATCGTCTCTCCGGAGGCGCCGTCTGGAGGGTGTTGGTGATGGAGGCTGCCGGCGCGGGGGTCCCAGCCCAAAGATACATACTTCTTAACATTCCATAAGGCCAGCCGGCTCCATATGGGCATATGAAGAAGTATGTAGGGTTGGGAGGGAGAGGGAGGCGACGCGGGGCTGGGGGCTCTCCCTGCCCCCGGCTGTGTCCTCCGGCTCCTGTGAGATCCTGGAAGGAGCCGGTGGCCATGGTGAAATCCGAGACTGGGCAGAGGCTGTGTGGAGCACCTTCTGCAAGTGCTTGAAGGGCGAGACAGAGCCGTGGGCAAGCCCTGTGTGCCTCGGACCCAGGGCCCCTCGGCAGCTGGAGGGTGCCCAGGCCGGTGTTTGGAGCTGGCTGCCCTGTGTGGGTGATGGGATGCTCCAAGATGCAGCAGCGGCTCATCAGTTTGGGCTGTGGGGGCACCTGGGGAGCTGCATCCGTGAGGAGATGGGGGCACAGCCAAGGGCCCATCCCGAGAGCCCACAGGGGCCAGCACGGATGGATGGCAGAGATGGGCCCCTGTGCTTGGAGCCACTTCCACAGGGGGAATCCCCCTCAGCTCTGGCTCTTGGCTTGGCAGGGCTTCCCCCTGCTGCTGCTGCTGCTGTTTCTGCCCTGGGTCAGGATGCACCAGATCATTCCCCTGCCACCCTGCAGCCCCCAGGACACTGCCTGAGCAATGGCTGCAGGTGGATGCAGCAGGGCCAGCTCAGGGGGGCACTCACCTCCCACCCCTCATGCCCCTGCCCACTTCATTTACAGGGCCAGGAGAAGGACACGGAGGTCTGTGCCCTTGCCAAGCCCTCCCCATGCAGCAGCTCTGCACAGGGAAGGCTGGAGGTGCCTTTGCCCATGGGAGGAGGGATTCAGCTGAGAGCTTTGAGACCCAAAGGGGGACTGTGGGGGTGCTCCCCATCCCCAGCATAGCTTGGTCAGGGCAGAGTGACAGCGAGGACAAGTGTCACCAACACTGGAACACACCTTGACTTCAGTGACTTGCCCACCCCTAAATCTGCAGCTGGAACGGGACAATGCAGGTACAGGGAGTGTCCCTGGCTTCCCAGGGCTGCCCCCTGCCAGGACAGGGCAGCAAGGGGTGCGTGAGGGGCCTGGCTGTGCACAGCAGGGGCTGGCCGGACATGCTTCGGCTGTGACTCAGCGCCGGGAGCCGGGGCCACACACACCACAGCTCCCTGCAAAGAGCCCCTGGGTGCCAAGTACAGCCACATGTCACCGTCCCTGCTCACAGCACCCCCTGCTCACAGGCAGCAGTCCCTGCTCAGGGCTCCCCAGACACCAACCATTGCCCTGGGCACCGCACGCCACAGCCCTGCTCCCCCGGGATGCTCCCCTGCACCCCAGCACCTCCCGCATGGCTGATCCTGATGTTCTTGCTCTCAGGATCCCAGACACGGCTCCCAGGAGCCAGGACAAGTCCCCAGCCCTGCAGCAGTGGTGGGGCACAGCGTCTCTGGCTGCACCAGCACCCCTGTCCCACCCCAAATCAAACAGAGCAGGTCCCCTGAGCCCGAGGCTGCAGAGATTCACCCACTGAACCCCTGGGGCTCTGCCGGCCCTGCAGTGCAGGGCGATGCTCCTGTCAGGATTTGCTGTAGCACTGCCAGGGTCCCAGGGACTGTCAGGGTTCCAAAAGCTCCAAAAGACCCTGAAACCACAAAGCCAGGTCACAGTGTCCAGGCTCTCACATCACAGCTGTGTTCATCTCCAGTCACCTCGGCTGACCTTGGACAGCCTCCCGGGCTGGGTATTAGAGATACCCCAGCCTGAGTGGCCCACACAGCCCCATCCCATGGCACAGCTCCCAGAGCCCTCTGCCGGGCTCTCCCAGTGACCTTGGAGGGCTGCACCCAGCTCCACGGGCCACCTCGTGTCCCCCCAACTCCAGCTCAGGCCTCCCCTGCCTCTTCCCATCATCCCTCCTTGCCCCTGCCCTGTTCCACAGACTGGCTCTACCCCACTGCCCTCTCTGTGTCCAGACATTCACAGTCATCACCACCCACCCCTCTGCAGCTCTGGGTCTGCCCCCAGCACCGAAGGCATCCCTGAGCCCTCCCTGGCACCAGAACTGCTTTTGGCAGCTCCAGACCCCGAGCTGAAACCCACCAGGAAGCTGCGGTCTGGGGCAGCCCCTCTTCCACGAATTCTCCATGTTCGCAGAACGGCTGTGAATCCCCGGCCAGGGCAGCTCCCCGTTGTTCTCCACCTGCCCCGAGAGCAGCTCCCTGCCCGGACAGGGTGGTTTGTGGGCACCAGGAGCAGACGGCTTTGCAGAGGGAGAGGAGCTGGGGGGCTGCCGGGGCCGGCCGTGGTGGCACCCACGCGCCCGCAGGCACCCAACAACCCCAGCTTGGCTATAAAAGGAAGAGTCTTTTTTTTTCCCCGGCTCTGCCAGCGCCGCGTCCCTGGCCGAGCTCTGCAGCCGCTGCCCCGCAGGGGCCTTTCCAAGTTTTCCCATCCAGCGCTGCCCCCCCAGCTGGCTTCACCCGGCTCATCCATCCCCGGCAAACCCACTGCAGCAGCTGCTGAGTGGTTTAGAAAGAGGCCCAGCAAAGAGGAGGGAGGTGGGTGCAAGGGGAGCGCTGCCACAGGGTGCTCTGGGGGAGCACCCCGGTTCCCGTCCTGCCGCCCCTTCGCCCGCGGCATTGCCCGTGTCGGGGCTGTGGGCGCATGGCCCGGGTGCACCCGGCCGTGGTGGTCAGCACTTCCCTCCGGGCGAGTCCAAAATGCGATGCCGAGGTGCCCAGGAGTTGGGTTTCCCTTCCCACCCCCTCCCACAGGCCTGAGGTGTCCCCACTTTGCCTCGGCTCCCTGGGGAGGGGAGGACCGGTCCCGGTGCAGGGGGACACCGCAGGCAGAAGGGTGAGCAGAGCCGAGCACTCCCCACCCAGGACCCCTCTGCAGCCGGGACCTGCCTGGGGGGGCCCATTCCCCCTCTCCCAGCCACACAGGGACTTGCTGCTGCCCCCCGCTCCTCCGCCTCCACCCGGGCTGGCCCCAAGCAGGGGGGGCTGCGGTGACCCCCACCCCAGGGTGTCCCTCCCCGCCCACGCCGAGCCGCTGCCGGAGCTCAGCAGCAGCAGCAGCAGCAGCGTCCCCGGCCCCGGCGGGCTCAGCACCGGCCGGGCTCGCTGAAGGTTAAACCTTGGCTGCGGGGAAAGCCCCGCTGCCCCCCGCAGACCCCGCTCCTCCCGCCCGCAAGGCCACTCACGGTCCTGGAGGTGACAGCGGCCGCAGCAGGCTGTGCTGGCGGCAGCGAGCTGCGGTGACACCCGGCAGAAAGCACGCTGCTTCCCCGCTCGCCTTGACTTTGCCACAGGACTCCTCCGGCTCGTCCGCAGGAGCTTGCAGCATCCTCCAGTTCAGCGGGAGAAGTTCCTCGCCAGGGAGGGAGGGAGGAGGGAGGGATTTAAGGCAGACCCTGCCTGGGATGCAACATCTACGGGTGCAGTTGAAGACCTCTCGCTCGCTGGGCACGCCGAAGCTCCCTCCTCGCTCGCCTCATCCCGGGCTCAGTGTCCCGGCACATGTGCCCAATTCTGGGGATGCTGCGTGGGTGATCTCTGCTGAGAAACCCTCTCCCTCCCGGGCCGAGGCAGCCAGGGCTGCCAGCAGCACGCAGACAGCTCTGCCACCTGCCCCACGTCCCCGGGCTGCCCGGCGGGAGTCCCAAAGCCGTGTCCTGGGGGCAGCCGCACTCTCCGCTGGCCCAGCAGCAGCGCCGAGCAGCTCGAGGGCAAAGCGGAGCTTGTGGAGTGCACAGAAGGGTAAAACCTGTCACCACCTCAGCCGCAGGAGATCCCCACGGCCAGGCGGACCTCGTGGGGATGGGGATCCCTGGGTTGTTCCAGGCCACCCGCTTGGGGTGTCCCCAACACCCACGGGGCGGTTGTTCCAGCGGCCCCAGCCGCCAAGTCCGGGGGTACAGAGATGCTCTGCCCACCCGGAGCCCCGCCGGTCCTACCTGCGGAGAGCTGGCGGGGCGAGGGGGACCCCCTGCCCGGGGCAGGATGCTGGGAGACACCTCAGTGTGGTTCCCAAAGGGAAAAGCCAGGACCAGCAGCGTGGCATCCCTCCCGCGGCGGTCCCGGCGGCTCCCTGCCTGCCACGACACCCTCCCCACCCCGGGTGCGCTCTGTTTGCCTGCTATTTTTGGCAGCCTCCTAAGAGCTCCTCTCAGGCTATTAATAATGAGAGTGAGAAATTCGTTTGGCCTCTCCTATATAAGGAAAGGTAGAGGCTTAGAGGCAGCTAAATATACTGGCGCGTGCGGGAGCGAGCGGAGAGCCTTTGGCACCGCGTGTGGAAAAGAGATTGTTTGAACAATGGAAAGACGGACTCACTCGGCGCACGGGGCCCCGCGTGGACCGACGGACGGACGGAGGGATGGACGGAGGGTGACGATGCCCGCGGGTCTCCACCGCAGCACCCGCATCGCCCCCGATGTCCCTCGGGGCTCTGCCTCAGCAGGAGGAGCGGCGGGAGAGGGGAGGCAGGAGCAGGGATGCTCCGCAAAGCTCCTGTCCCGAGCCAGCCACGCTCGCCCCAAAAATGCCTGTAACAACCCCCACTGGGCCAGCAGCGACCCGGGGAGGGACGCTGGGTCTGTGCCCGGTCAGGAGGGACGTGCGGGCTGCTGGTGGCGGGGAGCGGGTGGGCTGTGGTGGCGTGACCAGTCCCCACTGGGACATGGCCAGCACGGGGTCGGTCCTCCAGCTGAGCCCCCTGCAAATCCCGACCTCTCTCAGGGCAGCGAGCAGCGCTCCTGCCCGGCTCTGGAGCAGCCCCAGGGGCAGCTCCCGCAGCCGGGGACGCTGCAGGGTGCCAGCGGTGCCACAATGTGTCCCCAGCTCCCACGGAGCCACCTGCAGCACTGCAGGGCGCCCACACCCTCGGCACCGGGATAATTTAATGAGGCATCGTTACTGTAACTGTGTCCCCCCGCGGCTACGGGGGATCCGAGCGAGGCGCGGGAGCTCCTGCCACTGCCGAGGACAGGGAGAGCCCTGCTGGAAGAAGGGAAGCAGCAGCAATCCAGGGAATCCTAATGACAGGAAGGCGCTGGGGAGCAGCGCCAAATCCACACGGTCGGAGCAAGGACAGCACATGCAGCAGGATGAGTACAAAGAGAGGAAAAACCGTGCTCCCCTGGCTCCCGAAAGAGCCTTTTGGTTTTTTAACTCCTCCTAGCCCCCGGTGCTGCTTAGGGAAGCACAAGTGGTGTAGCTGCGGTTCCAGCCCCCATCTCCCCGGCTCCGTCACGGCCCGACAGGCGCTCGGTCTTGGCCTCGGTCGCGGTGCCTGCGGCCAAACCCCTGCACCCGCTTCTCCCGGGGCTTCCCCAGGCTGCTGAACCACTGAAACACCGTGACAGCCCTGGAGGGCAGAGTCCTCGAGCTGCTGCCTTGGCTGCCGTCACAGCTGCCTCAGTTTCCTGAGCCGTGAAATTCCAGCAATAAAATCCATTTCACAGACTGCGAGCCTGGGGTTGCTCTGAGGCTCCAGCCCGGGCTCTGGTTCCCCCTGCGGATGTGACACAGACTGAAAGCTGCTGGAGGCAGGGGCAGCTCTTTGCCCTCAGGGCACTGAGAAACTCCATCTCTTCTCCATGTACTGTCCAGGGGCTGGTGCAAGTTCTCCCCACGCACCAAGCTGAGCCCGAAGCTGGGGAGCTCAGGTTTGGCTTGCTCTGTCCTTAGGTGACATTGAGGGAAGTGAACTCAGAGGGCTCCAGCCCACCCCATGGACCACGTGAGCTGTGCATGGACAGAAGGGCAACTCTGAAGGTGAATCTCCTCCCCTTCCCGAGAAATCTGTGTCCCGGAGTGCCGTCGGGTTCCTCCGGGCTGCCGCTGGTGCTGAAGTGTGTTTCCTACACAGCCAGCCCCGGCGAGAGCTGCGTGGCCACAGTAACCTCCTTCAAGGACTCCACTAATTAAAAAGTGTTCCTCTGCTGCATGAGGAGGTGCTGCTATCCAGGTGTGGGGCAGCTCGAGCCCTGACACTGCTGCTATTTTGCTTTCCTGTGAAATCAAGTCTTTGGGGAGAATTGTCCCACAGCTGAAACTGGAGAAAGAAGCAATTGGGCAGCAGCAAAATATCTTCCCTGTTTATTTGCAAGAAACGTTTTAAAAAAAAGACTTTTAGTCTTGACCCAAGAAAGACTGGAATCACCAAGCATTCATCAGCAGAAGTTCAGACAGGCTGGGCAGCCCCAGCTACACAGCAGGATGAGAAGATTTAAGAGAAACCTATCTCAAAACCAGAATTTGCCTCAAACATCTTCACCAGCACTTGAATATGTTAAAGAAAACAAAATGAGTGAAGGTGCTGGTTCATCTGACAGATGTCTCAGCCTTTAACTTCCACACGTGGGCAACTTGTAGCCAGTGTCTAATTGTGAAATCATAAAGCATAGCAATGCAGAAACCTTCCTGAGCAAGGTCACGCTCACAGCGCTCGGGTAACAAACCAGCAGCGAAATCAGCGATGCTGGGGGAGGAGGAGAGAGGGGAAAGGGATTCCAAAACCCCAGGGAGGCTCTGGGGAGGGCTGTGCTCCCGGGGCACTACAGCACAGTCCACCTTGCTCCTACCTTGGGCCAGAAGTTGCCACCTTCAGCCTGGGGGGTCTCCTCACTTCTGCCAGTGCCACACATCCTTGTGCCCCCCAAAGCAGGGGTGCAGAGCCCGTCCCCATTCCTGAAGGCTTGGTGGCACTGAGGGCTAGCACATGGAGGGGGAAGAGTCTGTACAGCCAGGGAATACTAACAGGAGCTAGGAATTTAACAGGAGCTTCTGCTGTGCTGTCACAAACCTGCACTTGGAGATGGCAAGTGACTACGAGCCACTGGGCATGGAAGGAAGGCCACAGCCCCCCTCCCAAAGCCCAACCTTGGGCTGGGGTGCAGCTCCTCAATACAGCACCCCCAGCCAAAGGGCTGGGACCCCACAGTGAAACACAGGGATGAAGGGAACAGCTGCATGGATTTTAATTCCCTCTCTTGTACTAAGCAGCCAGACTCACTGGGAAGCCCACCCTGTGTTTGCTCAGAGGGGCACTGACCTCTGCAGCAACCAATGCTCGATGGTTGAGCCCCCATCTGCTGCTGGGGGCCCTCCCTGGGATGGGCAGGAGCGAGGGGCCCTAAAAGCACAAGCCCCAAGGACCAGAACCAGGTAGAGCCCAACATGAAGTGCTCCCAGGGGCAGCCTCAAGACCACACCTGGTCAATCCCTGCAGCTCCAAACCCTCCTATTCCCAGTTTGTTCACTTAGATCCGAATGAAGGGACACAGAGGGCGGTGTCCCCCAGGAGTTGTGTGTGGCCATGGGACAGCTGGCACTGGGCTGTGCCCTCTGAGGAGCATCCCAGGGTCAGCCCTCCCCGTGTGTGGTCCTGCACGGGTTTGGAGGGAAGGAGCCCTGGGGAGAGAGGGTGCAGGAGCCTCCAGGAAGGGGAAGCCTGAGCCAAGCCCCAGCTGTGTGCCAGACAGCCCAGGCAGAGGGTGGCCCGTGCTGTGACGCCAGCAAACGCCATGGCCTCAGCACTGGGAGAGATGCAGGCTCCAAGGCTGGGCCTGAGGAGCAGCTGATTGCCCATAAAATAAACTCAGCAGCAGCCAGAACTACATTCAGTGAGGGAATGTCCCCTCACATTCAGTAGTGTTTAATCTTCATCTAGCTCAACACAAATCAGTAGTGCAGCAATATAAATACAACTGAAGAACTTAAAGCCTTTTGGCTTTCATAGCTCAAAAAGAAGAAGAAAAAAAAGCCAATGAAACCAGTTTCCAGTTTTCAAATTAAACACAAAGAAAGGCAATGAACTGCCCACCCATCCCCAGAGGAGCTGTGGCATCCTTCATGCCAGCACGAGGCTGAGCTCTGCCCGAGGACAGGGTGCAACTCACGACAGCAGCACAGTGAGATAAGGGAGTGGGAAAGGACCCCAGTGCCTGCCCTTGGGCTCAGGCAGCAGGGACACAGTGACAAGCTGTGCCACATGCTGCTGGCACTGCCCACTGCCCTCGGGTACCCAGAGTTCCCTTTTCCACCACAAAAGGACACCATGTGTGCTCTTCACACTGCGACAGGAGCACAGGGGGCTCTGCAGCCACAACAGCACAAGGCCAGTGAGCTGCCAGCCCGAGGGAGCAGCCAGCAGGGGACTGCAGAGACCAATCCCCATCGCCTGGGATGTGCAAATTTTAAGGGGAAGAAAACCCAAACCAAAAAACCACAGTATATAGTGTTCCAGAAGTGAGATATGGTTAATGTCCAGCCTCATGGACGGCCTGGTGACCAACAGAAGGTGCTGGAGTCACAGAGTGTCACAGCTTTGGAATGAAGCCAGACGTTGGGCACAGGTACCAAAGGTGGGTGTGTGTCCCCAGCTCTGGTACCCAGCAGGACTTTGCTGCAGGAGGGGGTCTCCCAGCCTGGGCAATAACCACAGGTCAGCTTTTCACATGTGAACAGGCACCAAGTCCCCAACACTCCCCATGAGAGCGGCCTGACAGCGATTTAGAACAGCCACAAACCTCTCTCCTACCTGCAAACTGCCAGAGTGTGACCAGAGTATTTACATTCCCCCTCCTCTACACTCCAACAGCAGCCAAGTGCACGTGAAAGGACAAGTCTACATTAAAATAGTGCTTAAACCATTAGGGAAGGTGGGAGTAAAGGAGAAGAAAGTTGTTGGACAGCATGAGTAGCCTCTGGTAGGCTATGGGAGCCTGAAGGGAGCTCAGAGCACAGCTCAAGGACTTGACTTTCCTTCTCCAAGGAGCTCCAAGGCCAGTGAGCTGGAAGTCCACAGGTGCTCCCTCCATTGCAGTCTGAGGTGGCTTAAGAGGGTCCTGCTCATTCACAGTTGCTCCAAGTGGTTCTGTCCTGCCCTCTCCAGATGCCAGCTCTGTCCTTTTCTGACTCTTCTCCTGAGGTTCACAGTTGCCTTCTCCTCCCTTTGATTTCCCTTGAAGTTCAAATTCAAGTACAACCAGTTTTAACCAAATGAAAAGAAACCCACAAAACCAAAGTTATTTTTCTGTGAAATGAGTTAGCAGCGTTGTCCTTGTCAAAGTGGCCTCCAAAGGCCCTGGTAGGACAGGGACAGGAGTGGCCCTCCCTGCTGAGCTCCAGCCAAGGCTGCCTGAGGGGAGCTATAGGATTTCCTCCCTCTGGTTCTTGGGTTTGAGTGTCACTTGTCCGTTGCGCAAGGAGCCGTTCTGGCTGCGGAGCAGTTTCCCTTTCTCCCTGTCGGGCCATGTGAAAATGGCTTCATCACTGTCCAGCTCGGACTCTGAGTGCATCAGGCTCGTGTTCAGGATCTGGGCTTTCTGCCTGCCACCTTGAAGAAGAAACATTCCCCAGGTTAGAAATGCTTTTAACACCAATGAACCACCTCACCTTACTCCATCCCCTCTAAGTCTCCTTTTCCAATCACGTCTAAGAGGCAGCAGAATCTGATTTTCCTCTGTGTGTCTCTTATTCCCTCTGATGCTGAAGCCAAAGTGATCCTGTCTCAGACACTCTGGCATGTCAGAGGTCACAGCAACACTCCAAGACAGCACAAAGCACAACAAGCAGACAGGAAGGCAATGATGTGCCCAGAAGGAGCTGTGAGTACACGTGGGAGCTGTGTCTCCCTGACCTTGCTCGGGGCATTGCCTAGAAAATGCTCAGAGGGCTCACGACTGGAGTTAAGAGAATATGCAGGTGTGTGAGGGAAGATCTCTGCCATCCCACTACCCTCTCTCTACTCTCCTCTCTGCTACTCCTGCCTGCAAGGGAAGAAAGATAAATTAGCAGGATGAATTTAGATTAATGCACAAGGACAGGAGAGAGACATTTACTGATATTGTCGGCAGAGGAAATATTTAAATTTAGCTTTTCCTTAATGGAGAAATGCAACATTTCCTCTGTTAGCAGAAAGCTCCCTGGACATATCTAGCAGGGAAAAAAGACTTTAGTCAGCAGCCAGCCTCAGAGGCAGCAAGATGAGTTTAGTTACCAGAGAGCAAATGGTGAGGCACATTTAGTACATTTATTGCACAGTGGGCTCTGAGGTGACAGATGGTCAGATTAAAGCAGAGTTGGGTGCTGAGGGAGGGAAACGCACCCGGGTTTCCTTCAAGGGTATCCGTGTTTGAGCAGTTGGGACAGCCTGGTCCTCAGAGGAGCAGCTGATCAGTCTGTCACTGCAGTGCCCTCCATGCTGCTCTTGGGCACTGCTCACTTTGCTGGAACACCATTAAATGGGATAATACTGGGATGAGAGGTTATTTTCCGCTAGCAAACAAGGATCAGGGACCCTTTTCCATGCACAGTTAACACATCCCCTTCTCTAAACAAAACCAGGACACACTCTGATATGAAACACACACTTCAGCAGCTGCAGAGCTCCCTGGCATTCAGCAGGGTTGTATTTGGCACATCCTTTCCAACATTTCCCTCTTTTCCTGGTCAGTCAGCAGGTGACCATGGCTTGGTTCATGTATCAGATAAAAACACTCCAGCCTGAAATAACTCCCTGGTCTTTGCAAAGCACCTGACAAGCACTCTCAGGACAGCAATGTGGGCTTAGGAAAATGCTGGCTTAGAACACTGAAGACAAATCCTGCCTTTCTAGAATGGGCCAACGGACCTGCAGCCACAAGGAGCACTGAAGAATTCATGGATGTCCCTCTGAAATGCATCTGCTTACTGGAAAACTAGAGGATGAGCTAAAATGTGGAATTTTCACAGCCTGATGCTCACAAGAGCAAGAATAAATAAGTTGATGAACCAGTTGTTTGTGGTGGGTGAGTAGCAGAGCAGAAATAAACCTCAATCTCTCCAGTACACAAATATTTTCAGGTAGTTCTCATGTGTTGATCAGTTCAGTGTAATGTTTAGTGTCACTGAATTCCTGCTTTGCTGTAAAGAATGACCAAAGAATTGCATATAGGGAACAAGGGAACTATCAGAACCCAGGGGAAAACTTCAGAGCAGAAGTTACAGTCAAGACTCAGTTTTGGGCTTCCAGGGTCAGGCTGTTCTGCACAGCTTAATGCATCCACTTCCTAGTTCTGAGGTACCAAGTGGAGACATCAGAACCAGGCCAGTTTCAGCCCCAATTTCCAGAGTTAGATGACTTTATTAAATACCCACTATACAGATCTGAGACAAGCTCTTAGATCTTCTGAGACCCCTCTGTCAGTCTCTACATCATGTTTGTTTCACTGTGATTTTAAGTCCACCGAGGAAGAGTCCTCAGTCAGCACTCTGGAAGTGTGCTGAGCTCCTCCCTCTCATGCTTTACCTGCTTTGGGATTTGGTTTTAACTCCAGGCTTTCTTGATCCGTTGCATCCAAAATCTTGTATTTGCTTTTTCTTTTGGACTTTCCTTTCCGTCTAAAGGGGAGGAAAAAGAATTAAGAGACAGTCCATTTCCAAAGAGCCAGAAGAAAAAGAACTCTGATCTTGTCACAGTTTTGGACAGGTGTTTATCAAGAA
>VZRX01003551.1:0-11196 GCA_013398075.1 Notiomystis cincta
GACCATGCAAAACCAACACATCAGAGTTGGGCAGTGCTGCTCTTCTCTGCTTACCCCAGCCAGCTACTTCTGAATGTATCTCACCCAAACCATCCCTTCAGCTTTGCAGCTACTGTTCTTCATACATGACAGGTATCTCCACTTGAGTTGTGAGACTAGACACAGAAAATCCAGAAAATCCAGGCTGATTTGGGTGGTGGCACCGTGGCATTACCCCATGAGCATTATCCCATGAGACCCAGCCAGGTGGATATTCAGCTGCCTGACACACGGGTCAGGATCCCAAACACAACAGGAGGGCTGTCACCATGCTGCAGCAAGCCCACAGTCACCGGGTGGGATGGGACAGGCTGGGCATGCAGAGGGTCTGAAGAGTACAAAATTCAGCTGCCTGTGAGCAGGTGCAGTCCCTGCCTATGCTCACACAGGAGGCCACATAGTCAGTGGTGGTTTATTACCTTGCTCCACTCACCCCTTGGCTGCAGCTGAGATCGACAAAGCAAAATTATCATAAGATTCAGTGTGTTGGAAGGGGGCTGTGTGCATGGATACCCAGATTAAATACACAGAGGTGGCACACAGACCAGGGAGGGCACGGAGAGGATCCTCAGTGGCAAGAAACATCATCTTTTCAACAAGCATCATAACCCCAGAATATCCCAGGTGCTTTGCCTGCAAGATTGGACGCTTGACATCCAGGTGAGCATCCTTATCTGCTCTTTCTCAGAAACTTAATTCTCTACATCTGTCTCCACTTTCCTTTGGTGAAACAAAATCAGCTGGTGAAGGGTGAAGGATGGGAAAGAGGACCACTGGTCATAAAGTCAGTGTAAGACCAATGTTGAGTAAAAACTCCTTTGGGTCAGACTTGCTGAAATGAGGTCTGGGCCAGAAGGGACAGAGAGTCACCTTCCCCATGGGAGCAGGTGGGATGTATCATATGTGCAAGGGGTGAGTGGGGGGTAGGTCCCCACCAGCAGGCTGGGAGAGCTCCAGATGCACGGAGCACACACGTTTGCACTTGCTGAGGATCTGACTATGACTGTGCTTAGGATGTTTCTTCCCCAGAGGAAGGTACACAGTGGCCCTGTCTGTCTGAGACAAAAGGGGACACTTGAGCATCCCCTGTGGCCAGAGAGGTACCGGCTCTGCAAGAGGCTTCTTACATCCTTCTGTTGGAAGTCTGTCCATGCAACTCAGCAGGGCTGTGACCAGGTTTGGGAAGTGGCAACGCAGCCAGCTCAGGGTCCCCCCTGCAGAATCATTCCTCCGCTCTGCCAAGGCAGCTGCACACATGTTTTATATTCCCTCTTCACGGAGTTTACACAGTTCAATAACCTTTGGCTTTCATTATTATTCCACTTTGGAAATCCCTCAACTAAAGTAAATATTTAACTGCATTAGCAGTTGTTCCCAAGGCACATGGGGTCCTGTTAGTCTTGTTTAGTCTAGTACAAGGGAGGCCAAGGGGGATCTGATAGCAGCCTACAAGTGCTGGAAGGGAAGCTGATGGAGCTAAGCTCTTTTTGGTGGTGCCAGATGACAGAATAAAAAGCAATTGTCACAAACTGCAGCCTTGAGTTGATCAGGCCAGGAGTTGGGAAGGAAGCTTTACCCCAGAGGGTGAGCAGTCCAAACCAGCAGTGAGGTGGGACGTCTCCATCTTGGTGGGACGTGTACCTGAGCACGCCAACACACTTCACAGCTCTAGATGAGGGCTATCTTAGGCCTTTAAAGTCTTCTTCAAAGTTTTTGCTACCAAGAAAATCATCCAAATGTAATTGTAATGCCTCTCGTGCCACCTCCGGCACCTCTGGTTCCAAGCATGGTCTGATTCTTTGATCATGCCAAGATCAGTGCAGGAGCAACAGGCTGGGACTGTGCTGCTGGGACAAATTTTGTGCTCCAGGTCACTCTCCTTGGATAGAGGGTGGCATCCCCTCTGTACTGGAGGCAGCGAGGTCAGTGGTGCTGTAACAAAGCTGTTGGCTGATACAAGGTTTGATCTTCCTCCACTTCATTCCTCAGTGATATTCACATTCCACTGCCTTCACAAAGAAAATTAAAATTATATTCTAAGAGATGACAAAGGGTGAATGACCTCTTGCAAGCTGTTTTTGTCTTTTCAAGCTTTTCTGCTGAGCACAAATTTGCAACCCCTAATGAAGAAGAGCCTACTGTACCCCTTGAAGAAGAGGTGGGAAAATTCTTCCTCAGGTGGGGCAGGAGGTTTTCTGGTGGCTTCCTCCCCTCACATTGGCTATGCAGCTTCAGCTGGCTCTGCCATTTTTTCCCTGCACTTACACCAGCAAGATGGTGATGTAGAAGGCTTCAAGACATAGCATGGGCAGATGTGAAGGCTCTGGGTTTGCCTGAGGAGCTGGAGACCTAGTCTCACCCCCAGCAAGACACATAAACCCTGCTGGAGACAGTGGCAACAAGCAAGGAGACTTCCACTTCTGAAACCAATCTCAGGCCTGCTCTCTCGCAGCACTGCCCCTGCCTTTGCGCTTGTTGCCACACCCGTGGCACCCACTGGCCCACATCCCTGCACTCATCCAGGATTGCTCATCACATCATGAGCCCTTATAACACCCTCTGCCCTCCTAGGGGACTGCAGCTCTGTTTGCAGGCTCTCCATCTGAGTGGGCACAGATGGCAGGAGGCCAGACCAAATTGCATCACATCGCTCTTGCCCCATGTCTGCCTGGTGGCCTTATCGGTGGTGTGGCCTTGGTGCCGTCACCACTCCAGCCAGCACCTGCCATTTCCTTGCTGTTATCTGTTGCCTTTCCTGGATTTCAAGTCTGCTTTTGGCCTTCCCACATTCTGCACCCATACTGATATTTTAACTCCAGTTCTGCTGCTCCTCCCAGGGCTTTGGCGTAGCAGCAGACGCTGTGGTCCCACAAGTACTGCAGCACACTGAGAGCAGAGCGCTGCCTGCTTGTGCAGCCCAAACCAGAGCCCACCATCCACCCTCCTGCTGCACAATGGGGCAAAGCAAAAAGACAAGTGCCACACTCATTGTCATCTTTAGCTCACTCCCTGCATCTAGATGGTTTTTATAGAGAGGATAACAGTCTCTGTTCTGTTCCCCTGGCCACTCTGAGGTCTCCACACAAGTAAGAGAGAGAAGGAGCAACCTGTTCTCCTCTGTATGAAAAAAACCCAGCACAACCAAAACCAAAACCCAAACCCAACACCAGAGATGCAAGTGACCACTGGAGGTTTGCATTTTGATATACTGTGTATCCAAAACTCAACACATGAAGAGACCAGCCATCACCATTTCCCAACAGTTTTGCCATATTTTCTGGATTCAATTCATATCCTCAGCTACCTTCCTGCTTTTTATTAACGTGAGTAAATATTGCAGTATGTCAGGCAGTGAGTAGTGCTCATTATTTCTTTCACAATGGAAATATTTCCCTGTGACATTGTCAGCAGCAAGAACACAAGATGGTGAGTACACAGCCTAATCCTGCCTGCTGGGACTCTCACCAGATGCAGTCTGAGCCAAGGTGCCATCAACCTGGAGAACACTAGAGCTTCCTGCCAAGCGAGACTGTACAGTGGACCTCAGAAGTGCAAACAGCCTAAGAGAGTATCCATTGCACATTTTTTTCTCCTGCTGCAGCTTACAGCTGTAGCTGGGCAGTTGTTGCAGCTTGCCCTGATCCAAGGGCACCAGCTTCTCCTGTCCCTTGTGTTGACCTCTGCCTGTCCACACCTCTGTTCTGCAAGACATGCCCTAAATGCACCTGCAATCTGCAAATGCTCTGCAGCTCCTTGACAGCTTAAGGATGGCCTTGCATTTTCCCACATGCTTGCATCTGAGGGCTGGGTGACCAAATCCCAAGTGCAGCAGATAAAACAGCAGAAAACCTCAGATTTTTGCCCAGTAAATGCTTGGCACGAAGCACACCAAGCCCCAGTGCAGGTGTCAGGGATGGGATGAGGCTGTGTGACTGGGCTGGGTAGGCAGAGCTCCCTTGCTGCTGCAGTGCTGTCCCCTCCTGCTCTGTGCTGACACAGATAATCTGGGTGCTGGCAGCAGTGGTAGGCATGCTATCCTCAGCATACTGATGTGCAGTCTTGTTTAGCTGGGAACTCACACCCACTGTAACTTACAAAAAAAAAAAAATTAGATTTCTCAGTCTGTTTTTCCCTGGAGTTTGTTTCTGAATGAACAAATCTGTACTGGGCCCCAGTTTTTTATACCTTCTGAGAACAGTGTTGCTAATTCCATTTTGTGTGGGACTGAATGCTGTCATCACCCTGCATTTAGCACCACGCTGGAGAAAAATGGGTAGCACATATGCCAGCTCCCCCCTTCAAAGTGACAGCTGTTCTTGGTGAGTTTTTGTGGAGGAGGTCCCTTGACTTTTGCAGGAGAGGCCTGGTCTTCCCAGTCTGCCAATTGCTCAAGTCCCTGAAGATACCCCAGAGTGAACAGATGTAATAAGGTGTAAGAGAATTGGCTAAGTCTTTCTTTTCCTCCTTGCATTTTGAGGGGATGTTGTTCTGTGATGCTGTATTTGCATAAATCTTTGAGAGCAGGGTTACCCAGTCATGCTTGGCCACCTTTCCACATTGCCACTAATTAACATTCATATGTCTCCACTTTCCCCGACACATCTGCAGGTGCAGCATCCTTTTGAAGAAAAAACAGGTAATAAAACACTTCCCCATTAGTTAAGTTGGCAGAGAAGGAAGATGCAGGTTTACACTTTGCCAGTAAGACCATAAATGTCTGTCCTTGATGTTGCCTGCTACTTCTGACTTCAGAGCCCACCTACTGTGCAGGTGGGTTTTTTCCCAAATGACCTATTAACTACTTGGGTATGTATGAATTAACACCAGGAGGAAGCCACAACAAATACCACTGAACAGAAGGGCAGCATCACCCTCAGTGAAAGCCATCCTGTTTCTTGGAATACATTCCTGCAGCCTTTGCTTTCATTTCTCTTAAAAGTTGTAGAGGGAAGTAGTAATCTCTGAGACACCTCATTTGCACTGAGATAGTGGTATCCTCTGTTAACTCATGAAAGCCCTGTTTTTTACTCCAACACTGTGATCACCTAGATGTGTACAGGCAGATCAGAGCAGAATTAAAACTACTGAAAGCAGCTTACTCTTGAGTAAACAGGTGCTCAGGCGAAGCTTTTCCTTTGGGAACCACCAAGCAAAGTCAGCTCCACAGTGGCAACAAACCCTACCTTTGCCCATAAGTGCCATTCCAGATTCTGCTCCAGATAATACACTGTCTGAGGGTCCAGCCAGGTCCTGGCTCCTCTGGACAGTGCTATTCTTGCTGCTCTCTGTCCAGGGAGGCAAAGCAATGCATAAAGAAGAAATGCACTGCTGACAGGCACAAAGGCTGAGCACCTTCATAATGAACAGATTTGTGTGATTTGTATATTAAATTTCTGTGACAAATAGTCAGGCTGCATGTTAGGCACTACAGCAGGAGCCACCCAAACCAACAGAAAGAAGATGAGCAAGGAACTGGGAATGTGCAGCAGTAACCACAAACAAGCTGCCTTTGGAGCCAGATTTTGGCAAGGCCCATTTCACCTTATTTTTTCTAGTGATTAGAAAAAGATGTGCATGACACCAAAATTCCAAAACAGATAAAGAAAACTTTCATATTAAAAGCTATCAAAGACTGTAACTAAGAAAGGGTGGAAGTTTCTCTTCACTTAGATGAATGTAGCTGCATGTATAGAACATGTCTTCTTGCCTGGTGATGAGCTTCTCTGCAGAGGAAGCTATTTTTTCCCTTGTTCTCCTCAACCTACACACAACCAAAGCTTTGCAGGCACCTCCCTTTGCTCTGGCAGGCCTGACTCTGTGCCTCGTGCAGAAGATTGTCATGACTTCACTTCTGAGGCAAGCACACAAAATGGGGCCTGAGACATGGGGCACAGCTTAACCATGTGGTTAGAAAGATGCAGACCTTACAGGACTGGATACAGCTGAGAGGAAAGGGGGAATAAGCCTAGTAGGGCTGGGTAAGGAAGTACAAGCTCATGTGTCTTTCCTGTCACAAGTATGGAACACCCTCAGTCCACAACAGGGCCAGCCAGCACCATTCAGGAAGCAAAGAGATTAGGATTAGGAGCTGGTCTGTGTCAACACTCACTGTATCAGGGCTGCTTGGGACCCTTCCCAAATTGCTGCACTGTGCAAAACCACCCCACAAAGACAGTTCAATGCTGGCAGCAGAACTGTGCAAAAAGACTTCCAGGTTTGTAAGATGATTCGAGTTTCTTTGTTCAAGTCTTCAAGTAATGCTCTTTGCAAATTACAGACAAAGCTTGTGGCCTGGTATCTCATGAAACTTCTTCCCATGGAGATAGTCCTGCCCCTGATTTGATTCCTCTGGGCTCTCAGCAAAAGGCAGCTGGATGATGCAATTGGATCTCCAGAGCTTTCTGCCTCTCTTTACTTGTTCCTTTGCTGCTACCTGTCCCTCCAGATGAAATCAGCCCTTGCCTCTGCTCCTGCTCAACCAGCGCCTCGGCAGAAGAGCTCCTCAGCACACACAGGAGCAAGCAGTGACCCTGTGGAGCAGGGGGCTGTGCTGGGACACCCTGGCTCACGTCCCCGCGGCAGGTGACCTGCAGGCAGCCGGAGCCATGCCCTTGCTCGGGGCCCTGCCCTGCGGAAGCACACTGCTCTGCACTGCTGCCACGAGGGCGCTCGGGAAGACCAGAGCAAGGTGCCTGCCCACCCCTGCACACAGCGTGCCCCGGAGTCCGTGAGCCACCGGCAGCCACTGGGGGTACCCCTCGGCTCCTGACCACCCTCGAGGCAACAACAGAAACACACTGAGCGGTTCGGGCTGAAAGCGACCTATAAGAGATTACCCAGTGCAGCTCCCTGGCATGAAGAGGGAGGACTTCCACTTGACCAGGCTGGTTTAGGTCCCATACAAGCTGGTCTTGAACACTTTCACAAATAGGGCATCCACAATTTCTCTGGGATACCTGTTCTGGGGTCTCACCACCCTCACTGAAAAAATTGTTTTTCCTCATGTACAGTCTAAATCTACACTCAGTCTAAAAGCCTTGTCCCTTCTCCTGATGCTACAGGCACTGATAAAAAAAAAACAACTGCCCCCATTTTTGTTATGAAACCCCCTTTAACTATCGAAAGATTGCTCCAAGCTCTCTCCCTAGAGCATTCTCTTCTCCAGACTGAACAACCCCAACACTCTGAGTCTGTCTTCATAAGAGAGGTGCTCCAGCACCCTGATCTTCTTCACGGCCTCTTCTGGACTCGCTCTAAACAGCTCCCTCCATTCCTTTCTTCTTCTGGGGACCCCAAAGCTGGACACAGCACTCCAGGTGAGGTCTCACCAGAGCAGAGGAGAAGCAGGGAAGCACCTTCCTCAACCTGTTGGCCACAATTCTTTTTATGCAGCCCAGGATGCAATTGGTTTTCTGGGCTGCAAGCACAGTCTGAAATAAATAAAGCCAAAACAAATTCCCAATATCATTAATCTGGGCTACTCCAGCTTTGATACTAAGGAAACCTATACCTTATGGAAAGCTATCAGACCACTTTATAGGTCCTGTAAATCCAAGGAACAAAGATGTCAGAGAGGGGGTGTGTGTCCCCCAGCCCACACCGCTGGAGAGGGAGCATATGTCTGTCCTGCTGGCATCCCCGGAGGCAGCATTTCCACTGAGAGGGCTGTGCTGGATTTCCCGGGGAGCCGCGCAGCCGGGCTCCCTGCCAGCGCCCGGGAGCGCGGTGCCAGCAGAGGGCACCTGCGACCCGGGGTACCCCTGGCACGGAGCCCACGCACCGCGGGCTGCACACACCGCTCTCAAAAAGCCCTCCCCATCTGGCCAGGGCCCAAAGCCTGACCGACTTCTCCTCTTGCCTCCTTGTTGCCCAAGCCGTGCTGATCCCAGCACCACTTTCATGCCCTGGGGACATACACGGCAGATTTTTGCTCTTGTGAGTGAAGCTGTGGGGGTTCACTCCAGGTCTGCTCACACATGTGGGGCCTGCTCCTGTCCCGTAGATGCTCAGGGCTGCCCCAAGCACGCTGAAGAGCAGAGCCACCCCAGCTCCCACTCTTCCTGGAGAAGCTGACAAAGATGCATGCTGAGCTTGGAATAAGCAGAGAGGAGAGCTGCTGTGGGGCTGTGCTTCTCTGTGCCCTCCCTGGCCAGAAGGGGGCTTGTGAGGCTGGACTCAGAAGGGCTACAGCAGCTACTGCACCTCCACTGTCCCAGCCGCCTCCAGCTCCACAAGCCACACACGCAGATGTTTTGCTGTGAGGCAGTGCACGTTCATGTGGATACATCCCTGCAGTGCTGATGGTGACCACACGCTGCTCTTCAGCTGGGGAGTGGTTGCCCAGTGGAAATACATGATGCTACCTCTCTGGCTAAAATACCAGCCCCAGCACAGACCTGGAAAGCTGGAAACAAATCCTTCCATGAACTGCCCCATTTGATTCATAATCACATCCTTTCCTGGATTCTGCCATGCTTTTTGAGAACTTTCCTTTTCTTCTAAGAATACTGGGCTTATAACTTCCTTCTTCTTCCTCCTCCTACTTTGATGCCTAACTACAAATGTCTTGTCACATTACCAGTGAACTTTCACTCTGTTGCACCCTGATGGCTTGTTTCAGCAGGTATTTTAGATGTTTACAATATCTTCCAACTGCCAAGTTTGATTAAAATCAGACTTGCAAGTCATTAGGCATGATGGATGGACAGATGTATTCATGTGTAGCAAAGCATTATAGTCAAGCAGTAATTTTTTGGTAGGGAAAAAAAGACTAAAAATTAACTTTGCCAAAAAAGGAACATCACCAGCATGATGAGGTCAGAGCAGACTGTGGTGTGATGGGGAAAGTGAGATCTCCAAGGACTCCTTACAGGTTGGGCTGGAGTGTAGACTGCAATGGTGAAAAGCTGGAGAGGGCAGGCATGCAGTGTGAGCAGCCAGACCTTGCATGAGCACACGCTCATTTTTACTTTTCCTGTAAGGCCTAAATTTCTCTTTCCTCATTCATGGGTTCAATAGAACACCTTACCTCTTTGCCAAAAATAGATATGCCATTACCTGCTTGGATCTGTAAGTCTGTGTTTACCCTTTTACAGATCATTGCAGACTTGAGTGGTGCGGACTGTGAGTGATCTCTTCCAGCAACAAGGCCTTCTTTAATCACAAAGCCTTGCTCTACTTCCAGAGATGTGCTGAGACCCAGCAAGACAGTGGTCCCATGGAAAAAATGGCAATATTTTTATAGGATTCACATAAAACAGAGCAGCCATTCATGGTGAGGATCTACAGTGGGCCCATGGAAAAATGTGTTAGACATTTCCTAACTCTGTGATGTTTTTACTGAACACTGCGCTGTCACTTCTTTTGCTGTTGCTAGACAAATTTGAAAGATGACATATATAACAGTGTCATGGGAAATCAAATTGACTCTGCCTTGAGTCACAATTGAGGTCTGATTCACAAATGGAACGTGGGGAACTTTCCCTACAAGCGAGCAGTTCAAAACTGAAAGAAGGGAAAGACAAATTTCACTAGCACAAGACCAAGTATTTTCTGACAGTAGAGAAACATGGAAACTCTGGACTGACCTGCTAGTTCTGAAGAATGGGTTTTCTGCTGGCTCACATTGGGGGTTGCTTTTTTGCCAATTGATCCATAAAAGATGTCTGGAGAGCCTGAGGGTTTTGAAAGCCAGGTTTAGTCATTGAAGAAGGCAGTTATTGAGCTGATGCTTGTTTGAATGTTGACTGAGGATATCAGTGCAATCAGTGATGCTGTCATTATAGCGTCACAGACACCAGCATGTTGCTCCACAACTTCAGGCTGAAACAGCACAAGGTGATTATTGGACTGCCTTGCAGAATATGTCAGAAAGAACTGAGAAACATCTAAGTGAACAGAAAAGAGGAAGCAGATGTCTCTGGTCATGCACTTTGGCAGCAGGATAGCTCATTCTCGTCCCTTTGGCAGCTCACCAGGCAGCACCAGAGGTTGCTGAAATCAGCAGATCCACGAGGCTGAGGGCAGTAGGAGTAGTGTGTGCGCAGAGTGTGAGTGTGTGCTACAAAGTAGTTTTAAGCAATGAGAAAAATGAGATTCTCTATCTCCCTGCAATTCCTTTGCTTTTGTGAGAGCAAATGAACAGCAGCATTAAGGGCTACTAGCAGGAGTTATTTATTGCACTTGAAAACCACTTGAGTGCTGCGCGGTGTACCTGAAGCACTCTGAAGCCCAGAAACATGCAAGTCTGCCAGACCGCGGGCAGGATTTTGCCTGGCCAGCCGTCAGTCTCACCCTGTAAGTCACCGATGTCCCACTGATTACTCTCCAGTCAGCTGCAGCGAAATGCCTGCGGCGCCCAGGGAACAGCAGGGCTAGTACTGTTCCTGACTGCCGCTGCTCTTGCAGTAGGGCAGCACTATAAAACCTCCTCCATCATCTCTGCTGCCCGAGACGGGATTTGTTTCTTCCTGTAGAAACAAGGTGGTTTCTTCCCGGGCTCATGGACCTACTAGTTATAAGAAACACATGTAACTTTGAGAGATGTTGGATGGTGCCCAGACCTGCTTGCACAGGCACTACTACTGGCTCGATGATGGACACGAGGAAAATCTTTCCTCAGGAAAGTGGAACAGCTCCGGGACAGGGCACCAGAGGGGTGCAGATTGCTGTGCTGGGCAGCTTTCAAGACTCAGAGGGACAAAACCACAGCTCACTTCACATATTGCTGGCAACACCCATGCTCCAAGCAGGATGTTTGGCTGGAGGCCTCCAGAAGGCCCCGCCACTGGAAATGCTAAGATTCTATGATACATTTAACAAAAAGGTAGTCCTGGTGCACAAGCTCCACAGAGCTTACAGAAAACTACAGTTTATGCGTCGTTCCTCCAAGCGAAGATAACGCGCAGCCCTCCAAGGGGCATGAACTCAAACACAGCCCTCGCTGCCCCGCAGCAGCTCGCTGTGCCGCTTACACCGTCTGCTACAGGCGAGCGCCTCTGCGGGCTGCCACAGCGACCGTTCTAGCACGCTTCCACCGCACACCGTGCAGGAGAGCTAGCCGAGGCGGGGTGCGCTCACGAGGGCCGGCCGGAGCGGCGGGGCTGTCCACCCCGGGGCTCGGGGACACGGGCGGGAGGCCGGGGACGGCGGGGGGAT
>VZRX01003551.1:11541-39425 GCA_013398075.1 Notiomystis cincta
CCCGGCGAGCGCGCCCACCCCACCCCAGCCCGCCCCGCTGGGTTTCTTTCTGGTTGTCGTCGAGGTTGGGTAATTTCCTCTGGGAACTCTACCCAAAATGCTGCTCTTGCGCAATGCCACAGGAAGGCTCAGGAGGGCTGTTTGCGCTGTGCAGGCTTTTCGGAGCCTTTCTGTGTCCGCGGACCTGCTGAATGAGCGGCACGGGTTTAAAATGGGCTGTGAGGCAGGGTCATGAGTACTGTTGTTATCCATCCCAGCGGCGCTTTCCACTGGACGTATTTGGTCCTGTGATGCAGTACCGTGATACGTGGCAGCCTGGCGTGTGTTTTATCTGCACTGGAGCTGTGCTCCCCATAGGCCTTTTCCATGACCGCTTGGGTGCTGGCATGCTGGCAGGATCTTGGTGCGTTTGCAGCCTGCTGGTGGTCTCATTTTTACTACGTGATGACCTGGACCTGTTTTGATCTGCTGGCTTTGCCAGAAGGCAGAGTTGGGAACAAGGGGAATTTCAGATCTTTTCATCCCTTTAAAAGGCTCTGCCACCCAACTTGCTGCTTGTAACTGCTGCTCCTTGAACAGACATTCCTGTGCTGTCCGTAGAGTTTGTTACCATGACCTGCTGGCATCCCAGTTGGCAGTAGCCTGGCTACACCTTGAGCCAGTGAGCCTGGGGGTGATCTCCCTCCCCACCAAGTGTGCCATTTTAGCATGTCACCAGAGATCACAACAGGGGAAGAGACTTCAGAGAAGCTACCTGTGGCTTTCAGTTTACGAAATCGACACAAAAATTGGTCGTTTCTCTCGGTGCTTGCTGGTCAGCTGTTTATGGATCAATGCACCTGAACTACAAATGACTGGTTTGTTATTTTAGGAAGGTGGTTTTGAGGTCACTAAAAGAAACTGTCCTGTGTTGTGTGTTGTTGTTTTTGATTCGTATCTTTCACTTTTTTCCCCTACATCACTTAAGCTGAAAGTAGCTGTGCAAGCCTGCCCTCAGAGAGTGGATGTGGGAACCCTTTATGAATATGGCTTTGCTTTGAATGGTCTCCACTTAGTCTGATCCTGTCAGGAGTGAGTCATGTGCTTTGGAAATGCCTGCAGTTTAGAGAAATGCTCTTAGTGACTCCAAAATCCAAAGTGTTATTGGAGTTAACTGCTGGAGGATCATTTAAGATGTTTTAAATCATCTTTGTAACATCTTCAGTGCAGTTCACTGAATCTGCCAAAGGCCAAATGAGGCTACTGGTAGTGGTTACAGCTGGTCAAGAGAGCTGCAGGGCCACCTAAAAAGTAGCTCTTCACAGTACAGTAGGCAAATGTTTTTTAGCTATGTTACCTTCACTACTTGTGGGGTGGTGCAGTCACATGCAACCTGGCACTGTCACAGCGTCAAGATTTATGGCCATCATGTAGGTGAGAAACTGTTTGTTCTTTTTTTTTCCTCTGTTCTTTTCAGATTTGGTAGCAAACAGCATTTGTTAAACAATTGTATCGTGCCTCAGGTGTTGGTCAGAGCCGAGTCTGCCCTGATCAGCATCTCGTGTGTCTCTAAGGCCACCGTGAGGAATAGAGTGGCATGCACTTCGTGAGCATTTCTGACATGTAATTTCCCGACTCACAACTCAGAAATACTCCTTTTTGAGCTCTAAACTCGCTTATCAATATGAACATGAAAAGCAGGAACCATCCTGTGATTCCTGTATTCCCAAAGCCATGGGAAGTATTCTGGTGGAAGCAGGTAGCTCCAATACCTCCATTTCCTCAAGAAACCGACATTTATTGTAACATACATAATTCTGTTTTTTTTTTTAAATTTCCTGCCTGCCCCTCCCCCATTCTTGGTGGGAAGCATGTGGTGACTCATACAGGATATGTGTGACTGAACTGCTCGGGCTTTTTGAATGGTAAAATAGCCAGGTACTCATTTCAGGGGCCCACAGTTTTCTTCCTAGCAGTCTTTAGAGAGTAGTTTACAATCTCTGCTGTCTGGCTCTGCGACAAATGCATTAGCTGAATGAGGTTTAATCTCTTACAAGAAGCTGCCAAATTTTAAATGTGCTTTTATGGTTCACTTGCCATTATTTATAATTTAAAAGAGTAAATCAGGACTGAGGTAATACGATAATTCAGCTTTCAGTTGGAAGTCCTTAACAGCTATGAAATTCTCTAATACAGGGTAATATAAGCATTTTGGATTTATGCTCCAGTTTAGAGCTGCATGCCAATGAGTATCTTAAACGGGGTATCAGGAAGCAGAGCCTGCTTGCTGCAGTAAAATTTCAATAATTCTGGCTTCTCTGAGAAGCCCGAAAGCAAGTAAATCCAGGTATTTCCTGCAGGTGTCCATTCCCCAAATTGTTACATTCTTTAGGAGATGCAGAACAGTATCGTGGTGTTGGTTTTGGTTGGGTTTTTTTAATAAAAAATTTCTCTGTAGAAGTTGTGTGTGTGTGTTGGCCAAAGCACTTTCAAAACAGTCAAATGTGTTTCTTCTACCATTTCCATGTGGTTTTTGTATTTTGGTGTTGGGGTAATTGCATGCCTGCTGGTTTAAGGAGGCTGTGCACAAGGGGGTCAGATTCTTCAGCTGAAAGATCTGTTTCCAAAAGAGCTCATCCTAAAGCAGCCAGAAGTCTGTAAAGCAGAATTTCATGGACAGTCCTATCTCTGTTTCAGGGATGTCATTTTCATGTCCTGCCCAGCTGAGTGCATGTGTTTATGGAGGTTATTTTAGAGTCCAGCTGTCTCCTTAGCAGTTTTTGACTCCCGTTAGACACCAGGTGGGGCTGAGATGGCAGACATAAAAGATGTGCTCTTTTTGCCACGAGCATCTTCTGGGAAAGTTCACCCAAGTGTGCTAAATACTGCAGTCAGGTGTCTGTCTTAATAGCTTTTCATGCCCAGATTTAAGATTAGAACACTGATAACCCTGAGCACTAGTAATAAACAGATATTGACAAAACAAAAATGTTGATTAGTGTATGAATTGATGAATTGTCCAAAGGACAGACATTTTCACTAAGGTTTAAAAACAGCTGTTTCCTGGAATATCATAGAATGGATTGGGTTGGAAGGGACCGTAAAGTGCATCCAATCCCAACTCCCTGGCACGGGCACGCACACTTTTACTAGACCAGGTTGTTCAGGGCCCCATCCAGCTTGGCCTTGAACAAACACTTTCAGGGATAGGGCGTCCACAACTTCCCTGGGCAACCTGTTCCAGTACCTCACCACTTTCACAGTAAAGATTTTTTTCTTAACATCTAATCTAAACCTGTTTCACTTAAAAGCCGTTGCCCCTTGTCCTGTCACTATCTTGTCAAAAGTCCCTCTCCAGCTCTGTTTTCTCCCTGGAGCCTTGTCCTCTCCAAGCTGAACAGTCCTAACTCTCAGCCAGTCTTCATAGGGAAACTGCTCCACCCCTCTGATGATCTTGGTGTCCCTCCTCTGGACTCTCTCCAGCAGGTCCCTGTCCTTCCTGTGCTGGGAGCCCAGAGCTGGATGCAGTGTTCCAGGTGGGCTCTCAGCAGAGCAGAGCAGAGGGGCAGAATCCCCTCCCTGCCCTGCTGCCCACACTGCTTTGGATGCAGCCCAGGACACCTTTGGCTCTCTGGGCTGGGAGTGCCCATGGCTGGGTCATGTCCAGCCTCTCACCCACCAGCACCCCCAAGTGCTTCTGCTTGGAGATCTTGGGCATACAAGGAAAATAGCTCTTTCTCTGAGATGTCAGAGTTCTAGGTATAAACTGGTGCTTCCCACTTCCATGTTAGTGTGAGGCATGTTTAAAAAAAACAACAGTTGGAAGAAAAAAAACTCCTTTGGTCAGCTTGTAGGTGAGCAGCTGTCACTTAGCCTATTGCACAGGCTGTTTCTTCAATGCACTGCTTCTGATGCCTGTGTAGTCAGTACAAGCAAGTGCTCTAAACTGTAGATGCTGAAGATAAGTGATGAGGGTTTTCTGATGCTTTGAGGTAGCCTGTAAAATCAGCGGTGATTCTTAGTGTCTGTATTGCAGAAGTGTTTAGAGGTTATGTGCTGCCCGAGATTGAATTCATAAATAATGTCATTTGATGCCCCTTTATATGTGGACACTGTGTGGGCAGAGGTAGAAGATGTTTTACCACTGGCAGAATCCTAGCAGGGCAAAACTGGGGCAAGAGGATGAAAACCTAAGAGATTCTAAAGCCACCATTTTTTAGGAAGACTTCTAGTGGTGACAGTGCAGGAGGGATTTGGTAGATTTGTCATGCCTGAGGTCTGGTCACCCTGTCACATTGCCCACCTGCAGTCATGGGCTCTTGGCCATCTTGCTCTGGGAAGTTTCTATCCTGGGAATTCTATCCCTCTGAATCTGTGGGGTCACTTGCAATACCAGGCAGTGGAGAAAACATTTGCTTTACATGTAGCATCTCCTTTTGCTCTCTCATCTGGACCTGCCTTTTTTATTAACCTTTTTTATATAGCTGGTCTCTGCTCCTTCCTGCCTGCCTGGGTGCTGGAGGCATTGCTTTGCCCACAGACACAAGCTGGGGTTGTGCTGTGTCTCTTTACTGCCTTCTTTTGAAGAAGTAAAACAGAAACTCAGAGAAGAGCATGGAGAGGGCAGGGGGAAGGGGAGATAACACGTGAATCAGTTTGCTCAAATTTAAGCTTTCTTGGCTTCAAAAGAGGGTTTGAGAAACTATTAACTGCTCCAAAGAATATGCTTAAGATGTTTGGCAGGGAGCAGATGTGTGATCCTGGCAACACTACCGAGAACTCCACAGCTATCTATCTGTGTGGCTCAGAGCACATCGTACCTCTGAAGCACAGGCAGGGAGCAGCTTCTGTGAAGGGAATATTCCCATCATCCTCTTACCTGGTCAAAGTGGAGGTCAAGGAGTGTTAATTGGGCTCACAAAGTAACTTGGAAAGGTACTGTGTCGTGCTGGAGAGCAGCTGTTTCAGGGACACAGCACAACAGACGGAGGAGAAAAGGAAAGTTTTCTGTCTCATGCATGTAGTGTTTTATAACATGCTTGTTTCTCTGCCAGCATTGATCTGAAGCAATAGCTAGTTTCTTTGGAAATTAGGCCAAGTTTGTGTTTGGAAAGAGACGGATAACTTGCAGCTTCCAAAACTGCACTTGGACACAGAATTCAGTTAAGCTCTTTAACTTTCCTCTTCTGATACGGAGAATTTTAGTCTGACTTCATTCAGCAGATAGGGAGCGTTGTCCCTGTCTTGAGGGCCATCACCACCCCAAAGGGCAGGATTCTGGGGGTGCACAGCCCTCTGCAGGGAGGTGCTCTAGGTCTGATGGCCTCACAAGCAAGCAGGAGGTGCTGGGCTGCTGGGCTCCACTGCTTGCCTCCTTTCCTTGCAGTGGACACTACTGCCTAGCCAGTGTCCTGCAGCCACTGCTCCGCTCCCTCCTGCACACTCTTCTCTGCAGAGGGGCAGGGGGGTTTGGTTTGGGGACAAAACAGGCCAGTCCACAGCAATACTGCAGTGATGGGCCAAAGATTTGAGGTGTTAGGGCACATGATGGAGCAGTGTCAATGTCCAGCTTGCTCCTATTTCTTTGGGTTGGAGATGGTCGTGCTGCTCAGCCTGTCCCCACTGGATCTTTTGTACAAGTCAGTGCTGAGAGCCTTGCCTGCCAGGACAGGTGCCTGGTGAGCCAGGTGTGGATTGGATTTGCACTGCAGGTGCTGATTTCACTGAGCAGTGGCCATGGCCAGGGGCATGGCAAAGAGCCTTTCTCGCAGGCTTCCAGCTGCTGCTGAACTGCGCGGAGCTCGGGGCAGTCCCCAAGCCCCTGCAGATGTTTGTCTGAAAGAGAGATGCTTTTGTCACCTCCCTAGACTGGGGTGTCACTGGACTTGCTTTGAGGGCAAAGAGACAAGTTACCTGCCTTGCTGAATCTGGAAGTGGCCCTGTGAGGCCTTATGGATGGTTTTCCACAAACCTGAGTACCCCAGGGCAGCACATGGAGCAGCAGCCACCTCTGCAGACATGCAGTGCCCTGCTGCTGTCCTCGCCTGCTGCGCTCCCCGACGCCAGCAGCAACCCGTGCTTTTGGGGTGCACAAGCCCTGGCAGAGTTTCAGACAGACAGACACACCTCCACCCCACCTGGCACCCGGTGCTCCCCCACCTGTCTGGGGAGTGCACCCCAGCCCCGGGGCAGTGCTGGAATCCAGGTGCACATGCCACAGGCAGGATGGGATGGGGCAAGGGAGAGGGGCTGGGGGGATTGCCTTGTGATTTGGGGCTGCCACTGGCAGAGACGTGCCTGGCATGCCTGGGAGGGCTCCTGTCCACACACCCCATCCTGCTGCACAGTGGGGGGTTTCTGGCTGATGGCTGCTCAGCTTTTTTCTGATCTATGTTTGTTTGTTTGTTTGTAGTTTGCTGTTAGAGAGCCTGGAATTCAATTTTGCGGTGGGTGGGAAGAGCTAATAACATGCAGATTGCCTGGCTCAAAGTGAGACAGTTCAAAGCTGCCTCAAGTGAGCATGCACTGGATTTGAGCCACCAAGGAGGACTTTGTTTCTCTCCCAGAAGTACCCTTCATCGACAAGACTGTCTTCCCTTTTTTTTTATTTTGTTCTAAAGATGCCACGTGGTAGTGTCAGTGCTGGGGATTGGGTTAAGCAATTCTTTTTCTCTGGCTGTAGTTGCTGAGTTTATCAGGCAGACCCAATGTTGCCAGTACATGTGATGCATCCTCATTTTTTTCAGGCTGCTTCCCTTTGGAGTCCACAGTTGCAGATGCCAGACCATGTGTGAGCCTGCCAGGACAGGACATGAGCCCATGTAGCAGGCTTCCCTGGCCTTGGCATAGCTGACATCTGTGGGGGTATGCAGCTTGACGAGTGTAGATCCGCCGAATGAAATGTATCCCAGCCCTTGGGAGGGCATTTTTTTTGTGACTAGGAGAGGGGAGCGATGGCTGCAGGCAGCGACAGGCAGTGGCTGCCAGCCAGTTGGGCATTTTGACCAGTGGGTTGCATGCCAGGACATGGCTGCTTGGGAGACCCAGATGGGCAGGGGACACGGGGGCTGCCCCGTCCCCCCACCATGGGCCTGAGCCACAGTCTGAGTCTGGCCGGTACCATTGAAAAAGCAGCTGGCACAGCTCTGAAGCTTAGCTGATGGGAAATTGTTTTAATGACCTTAAGAGGAAATTACTGCTTTGCTGAACTGTGAGATGTAGCTGCCCGCCCGCCCCGGAGCTGCCATGTGGGGCTGGGGTCCAGCTCTGCTTCACAGCCTGGGGTGAGGAAACTTACTCTCGCATTTTCTGGGGTGGAGCTAATACTGTTTTTCCCAGCCAAGGCAGGCTTGGTGTGGCTGACAGGCCCTTCCTTCCCTTTTCTGTTGGGCCCCTGCGAAGAGAGGGTTGTTTGGTTTTTTTCCCTCTCCTGCAAGCTCCACTTCTTTTTTCCAGCTTTTCTTTCCTATGAGGATTGTCTGAGTGTGGCAGTGTGGGTGTGCACACGGCTCAGCAGACGGAGAGCAGCGCCCAGCTCTCAGACAGGGTGATGGAAATGTTCTTTTTGGGCTCTGGGGAGAGCCCCTTGCCAACCACTGCTACATGTTTTTGCTTTCATTTTCACTAAATTAAATGTCTCGAGACTGATGCCTAAAGCATGCAGGTGGATTTTGCTTGTTTTCCCTGTGAAGCTCTCAGGAGGGTAATTCAAATCACTCTTCAGGCTTGTCCAAGAAACTAGATTCCCTCCTTCCTGTTTCCTTCTCCTGGGGCTGCACTGCCCTCCTGAAGAAAAGGGTTCCCCCACTCTGCCCTTTGTGGCAGCAGCCCTGTGTTGCATCACCTCCTCCCACCTTCTTGGATGGAGTGTGGTGTCCACCCGTCTGCAGCCCCTGCAGGGATGCATGAGTACACTTCTGGCCCTGCAAGGCATTGCTGCATGAGTTTTCCCAACACTTCTGGTATTGGAAAATGTTCCTTGGAGACTCCCTAGATCACTGCCTTTGGTCTAGGGAGGCTAGAGCAGTCTCCAGATTTATTATAGCATCAGGCTGAGTGGGTTCTGGGTGGCTTGTGTGAGGGTCCTCTCATTTGGGGCAGCAGGATGAGCACCAGGAAGGCTATGTGTGCTGGCAGCCTGAGATAGCAGGAGGTTTAGGTGTTTTTGTAGGCATGGCCGTTGGGAAGGAGGGCCGGGAAAATCACTGGCACTGTGGGACAGGCTCCTGGGGCTCCAGCCCTGCGCTGCTGCTGGCTGTTTGCAAGCCTCACTTTTTGCTTTTTGTGAGAAGCTGCTTCCTGTTTGTGAGCAGCACGATGGCCCCTGGCTTTTCCTGTGCACCTTCCCTGTGAGCAGAAATGCTCCTGAGTGTCAGAGGTGAGAGGCAGGAGTGGGCTGGCTTTTTTCGATGTCGCTCTCTTACCCTGCCACTGCCAGCTAAAGCCTCCTTTTACAAACTCTGAAATATTTTGATGTGATGCTGTGCTTTTGTGTTCTTTTGCAAGCTTCCTGCAGTTGCTTATTTATGTTTTCAAGGTTTTCTTTTGCTAAAAATACACAGTGATGGCTCATGAAGCTGCTCTGTTGGAGATTGGTGATGCTAAACCCAACAGGCATCTGCCTACAGATGCCAGGCTGCATGGGTGACCAGAGTTGCAAGTCCACACAGCGCTGTCATGCCTGTCTGTTTTTGGAAGGGACTCCACATGCATTGAGTCCTATGTCAGGCAGTCAGCTTGAACAGAAGCAGAAAAGATGCAGATGGAGTGAATCGAGCTGGAAAGTTTACCTAGTAAACATGGACAGGGACAGTTTTGATAGGTGCGACAGCACTTGCAGCAGACTTTGCATGTTTTCTTGGCATTGCAGATTACATCCTGAGTCAGCATCCTTGGGAAACAACCGCCCTAGGGCTGCTTGCTCTCCAGGTAGTCAAATTTCAGTGAAAATGATTTAAAATTAGTAACTGGAACTGTGCGTTTGAGGATTTGGCTTTAGCCTTGTCCTGCTTGGGAGGTGAACTGAAAGTATCAGTTTGCAGTGGGTGGTATGTTGCTGCTGCTTTGTGTCAGCCACATGGCTTTACGAAGTCTAGTTTGTTTTAGTCATTCTGTATTTCAAAACAGCCTATTCAGCTTTTTTTCTGCTTTTGTATTTAGTGGGTGTATTAACAGAGTCACTTGTGTCCAGCCTGTCTCAGAAGCGGCTGCCGTGTCACACACGGATGGCACTGGTGCCTGGGGACTTCTCCCTGACCTACATGTTGGCTGCATCCCTTAGGGCACTTATTTGCAAGGTGTGCTGCCCTTAAAACTGATGCATTAAGCAGGTTTGGAGCAGTAGAGATCATTTCTCACCAGTGCCCTTCTGACTATGAAACTGTTAAATCTCTGCCTTCTGCAGCTGTTTTTAACAATGAATATGTTTTCTGCTCCCTTGCCAGTCTCTGTAAGGCAAGCAAGAGTGAGCACCGGCAGGATGAGTGGTCCATGTTCTGCCTTGGGGGGCTGCTGGATGCCAGCCTGCAAAATGCCATTTGCAGTTCCAAACTGTTGTGGCTGTCCTTGCCCAGCTGGAGCTCACAAGTCACCAGAGGGAGATTTCCTCTGTAAGTTCACCTAAATGGCAGACTTTCATTTCCTCCCGCCTTACACTGAGCGGGTTTGAGGCATTAAAAGAACCTTTGTTTGTTAAACCAGAAAGCATTCTCCAATCTGATGGGGCTCGCAGTTGCCTCTTGGGAGCAGCAACTGGGAGAAGAGTCCAGTAACTGGGAACACAGAGCCCAGCTTGTCCCAACAGGAAGGGGCTTGTTTGATAGGACAGCAGCCACACCCAGTGCCTGGCAATGGACTAGGCTGGCAGGGCCCCGAGAGGATGTGTTGCTTCTGCCCCTCTCCTTCCTGCAGCATCCCACCAGGTCATGCTGCTGGCAGCCAGGTGCAAGAAGGATAGGAAAATAAAGTCCCTGAGCACAGATGCTCAACATAATCCCTGTATGCCCAGCTATAATCCCCCAAGGCTGGCCATGATGGGTTAGGTGAACCATGCCGGGTGCAATGCCCTCTGCTGTTTTAAAATCACAAAAGTGTAGCATTATCCTAACTCTGAGTGCTAGTCTCCTAATAGAGATGACACCACCATGGTGTGGAAGCAGTCCCCAAAATCAGAGGAAACAATGCACTGTCTTGCCCTCCCACCACCTCTGGCCTCTGATATGATTGCCTGTCCCACACGCACAATGGCTGTGCCTGGCTCCTGATCCTGACACCACTGAGCCCCAGTCCCAGTCATTCCACTGCATGTTGCTTCCTGCCCCAGTTCCTCCAATTTTTGCCTCTTCCTCCTGGTGCTCAGCACCTTCTGAGCTCTCCCTGCAAGTCACATTTAGCCTTTAGAGCAGAGAGGGTTTGGCTCTGGCCCTGCAGCTGCAGGGCAGGCATCCACAGGGCCCAGCTTGTACCGTGGGGCAGAGAGGGTGCAGAGCCAGCCACACACGTCAGCAGTGCAGCTGGGAATTGCTGGAGTGCTGGGTGCATGGACATGCTGGTCCCAGTGCCCCTGCAGTCTGAGAAATCACCGCCTCCTCCTTGTGTGAGAGGGAAACTTGCCCGTTTAACCAGTGCAAAATGCAGAGATGAGAGATCCCTTTGCATCCTGCCACTGTGCAGGCGCTATGCAGCAAAGCTTCCTTGCTGCCTCTGGAGGTGCACTGAGCACCCCTGCCAGCGTGGCCAGCCTCCTCCTTGTCCCCTCCAGTGTGAATGAGCACAGGGTAGTGAAGCAGCACAGCCAAACTGAAGTTGCTTCTTCTCAATAACCAGGGAATGAGCCATGTGTCTGGAGTGTTATTTCTGCTTTTTTACAGTGGTGACGTGTTGCAGAATGCACAAGTTGATTGTGAGGGCCACTGCCTTTTTGAGCTCCCTGAGTCACTTTTCTGCCCCTTCTCAAGGGACTCCCCCAGGGCAGTGTACCCCCCTTGGGGACCTGGGGGTCTGTGCAGCAGCAGCATTCACGAAGGTAGGATGTGTGCTCAAGCACACCCAAATGGAGGAGAAGGGGAGGGTACGCCAGCCTAATCCTTCAGGGGTGATCCCCAGGCTGGTATTTATGATCCATTCTTTATGCCTTATGCAGGGGGTCCTCAGCACCCCTGTGCTGCAGAGGCTTTATCAGGAGATGAATGTGTGTGCCATGTGCTGTTTGTTAACTGGCTGCTGCTGGAGCAGGACGTGGCAGCAGGAGAGGCCCTTCCTTAGGCTTTTGTGGTGAGTCGCTCCATCCGTCCTGGAGCAGGTGGCAGCAAAGAGAAGGGCCAGCCTGGCTGTTCTGAGGGGCTTCTCTCTGGTGCCACCTGGGCTTCTCATTTTTAATCTGGTTTTGACACAGATTGTTTCAGCAGTTTCAAAACTTGCCAGTTTTGAAACCATCTGCAGGAATTGCCAACCTGAATGCAAATCTGGATATGGGTTTTTCTTAGCATTTCTAATACAGAACTTCTATTAAATAATGGGCATGTCTACAGAACACTGAAAATATCTCTAAGTAAAAAAAAAAAAACAGAAAGGGGATTTTATTCACTTTGCATGTAACTAGTCATAGGTGATTTTGCTGGTAGGAGAGCAGAACTATTTTTGCAGTACTTGACTCTTGGGCTGCCTGAGGTGGGTGAGAGCCCAGAGGGGCTGGTTTTGTCGTGCATGTGCCAGTGGGAGCACAGCTCTTGGTTGGCCACACAGATTGTAGGACTGTGTGTCAGTGACTATCTGCAGGACTCAGTGTCAGTGACTCCATTGGATTCTGACACCAAGAGGCCACAGTGTTTGTGGGTTTGCTCTGAATGGTGGTGTGAAGTTGCTTTGGGTGTGGATGGTCCAAGCTTCAATGCCTCCAAGCACTGGTGGGACTTTGTTGGGACCAAATATTCTGTTTCTTAAAAATGAAACTCAACCAAAACACAAACGTGTGTAAAGGATGCATGCTCAGAGAAATAGACTGTGTGTGGTAATTTGCTTTGTGTTACATGTCTCTTCCAGTTGGTGCCCTACGTGTGGAGTTTTCCCAGCCTGTGAACCTGGAAGAAGTGGCAAGAATAAACCCAGAGGTCAAAGCAGGCGGTCGTTTTTCTCCGAAGGACTGTGTAGCGCTACAGAAAGTAGCAATAATCATACCATTCAGGAACCGAGAGGAGCACCTGAAGTACTGGCTCTATTACCTGCACCCAATTCTCCAGAGGCAGCAACTAGATTATGGAGTGTATGTTATCAACCAGGTAAGATGCTAGAGACGTGCTTTTGTGACAGACAGCTGTGTCACAACAGTGTCTGTGCCCCTTAAAATAGAGCAGTGGTTGCTTTACTTTGAAAAGCAGGAGGCTGGCAGGCAGGCATAAGGTTGCTAAAAAATAAAAAAAAGAAGAAAAAAATTGCTTCAATGCTTTTGATGGAAAACCTGAGATCTCCTCATCTGCTCATGTACAATTCACTCTGCAGAGCTTCTGCTTAAAGAAACCACTTGGTGACGAGGGAAAAAAGCCTAATAGCACAACCCAATTTAATACCTCTTTCTGAATGTCTCTTTTTCCTCAGCTGCTGCAGGAATGGCACACAGAGATTTTTAAGGTGACAAGTTGGCATTAATGCCTAGTTTGGTAGTAGATGTGCCATAAGTGTGTAGGATTTCATTTTAATCAAGCACTTTCTGTTTGTGTTAGTGCACAAAATCAGGATGGAGAAAACAAAGCTGTGGCTTTGGGCCAGGTAAGTCGTTGTCTTCAGGGGAAGAGGAAAGAAACAAGCAATCATGGGGAGGTTCTTGGAGTTTTTTGGTTTGGGGCTTTTTTTTCCTCGCTATTTGGTGACCTTCAATCTGCCTTTTAAAAAAAGAAAGGCATAAAAACGCACATTTTACTCTAAGACAAGCTGTCTTAATTTATAGCATAATGGTGCTTAAATAAGTTGAATGTTGTTCACCCTTGGAAAGGCTTAAAATGTGCAGGCATTTGTACAGGCTGCAGGGTGAAAGGGCAGATGCAGTTCTGAGAGCCCCAGCAGAGACCACCTTCTGGACAATGCCACTGCAGTTTCTCTCTTGGATATTTATTTATATCCTGTTTTCTCAGCTCAGTAAGAACTGAGATGAAGTAACATGCTTCTTTAAGTGTTAGCTCCTTAAACTTCTGCTTGGATCAGCTGGTGTGTTTGGGCATATCAAACACCATGAATATTTAAAATGGTCACCCAAGCGATGAATTTCGTCACAGACTTGAAAGTAGGGGGAGAATTATCCCGAGAGAGAAAACCAATACTCCATTACTAAGTTTCTCTTACTTTGCTCATTTCCAGGGTGCCAGAGATGGGGACAAAAGAGATTCCTGGGGAATTAGCAGTAGCTCCGCAGCACAGCAGCCAAGATGGTTCGGTGTCTGCATCTGACTGTGCCTGTGACCTGGCAGCCACACTGCTGAGGACACAAGGCATTTGTGCAGCGTGCCGACTGGCATGCTGTGCCCCAGAGCTGAGCCCTGTCAGGAAGCCCTTCCCGTGTAAGGCCAGAGCCGCTGGTGCGGCTGCGGTGCGGCGCGCGGGGCCGGCCGCTGCCCTCCATCCTTGGGGCTGCGTTCCGGGCGCAGCATTGCCCCTGCGAGCTGCTGGTGCCCCGGGGCTGGCTCAGCCGCACACCCGCCGGCCGGGGGCTGCAGGTGGTGCCCCGGCAGGGCGGTGCCTCCCTGCTCTGAGCACCGCTCCGAGCCAGAGTGCGGCGCGGCTTCCAGCGCGGTCCTGCGGTGGGGGCCGCTGCTTTCCCAGGCAGGTGGAGCTCACCCGCCAGCTGTGAGAGCTGCCTGCACATGGTCTGGGGCATCGCTGTGGGACAGCAGCCACCCCCATGGCGAAGAGCTGGCTGTGCAGCTGGGGGTGGTGTTTCCCCATCGGTGGTGCTCCAGGGGAGGAAAGCAGTGCCGGTGCCCCTAAAGGCAGGCAGTGTCTGAAGCCCGGCTGGAGTCCCTGCTGCTGCTGTGATGGTGCATGCTGGCTTGCATTGCCCTGTGTTGCTGCCTACTCCTCTTCTGTGGTCCTGTTCTCCAGCACTAGGGCGGTGTGCCTTACAGTTAACTCTCACAGAAGGTTTTGAAGCAATTGCTTTTTCTCACTTGCATCCCTTGGGCATAGTTTGAGTGAGAGTGAAATGCAGTACACAGGTTATATACGCCCTGGCCATATCCAGCAGATAGAGGTTAGCAATAAGACTACTTGATTTATAAAATAAACATTCTCCTTCTGCATGCCTCTAATAAGCTGTGTCTAAGAATAAGTGGAGTGATCAGTGGTAGTAAACCCACTGGATGCATCTCCCAAGGGTGAGTGGGAACACTGAATAGAGAGAGATGCAAGAAAATTTATTAATTCTTCCAGAAGTACAGTAGGAAAACAGTCTTATTTCTCTGCTGTCTTGACAATTGCTTTTCTCTTTTTCTTGTCTGTCCTTCCCTTTGCATCTGCCCTCTTTTTTTTTATTTTATTTTTCCTTCTAGTGGGGAAATATTACCTTTACTTGTTAATCCTGTCTATATCAAAGCAATCACTGAAGCAAGGAGAATTACTGTGTGATCTGGTTCTTACACGCTGCCTACATGCTCTTCTGTGCTCCGCATCTCATAGAAAGAAAGAGGAGCGCTGAGCCCTGCTACTGCTGCACTGGTAATGTCAAACTTCTTCCTTTCAGCGCAATGTGTTTCTGTCACGAGTCCTTTGTGTCTCCACCATGCTGTTCTTGCGTGCCTGAGTGCCTCTGAGTAGGACTTGGCTGAAGTCAGGGGGATGATGTGTGTAAAATGTCCAGCATGTAACAGGAGCCAGTGGAAAATAGCGTATTACGTTTCACCTTGCACACCCCACCCCTAGAAAAACCCAAAGCCAGTGCGTGGAGTAGCCTTTGTAGGGTTTTTCAGGTAGGTTTGAGATGAGGACATGTGTCTGGGTATGCTCTGCCCAGCACCCATCAGTGCCACACAAGTGACAAATTTGCAGCATCTCCCTCAGCCTTGCTCGCTCCCGCCATTATCCGTGTGTTCTCCCACACCTGTGGCCGTTGCCACACGGATGCTCAGGTCTAGAAATTAATCTTCTCAGTGCATTTCGGCCCATGCAAATGCCCTTGCAGCCAGACTGAAGTTTGGGAAAGGGGAGACTTAACCAGTTCCCTGAAAACTGGGCAGTTGTTCAACAATTTTCCACTGGCCCCTGGTGCTATTTGCAGTGTCTTGGTAGCAGTTTTCCAGAGAGGTGTGTGCGTGTGAGTGTGGAGTGGCTGGGGCATCACTCTTATTCGTGTTACTTTGCAGGGGATATCAGGTGTGTGGGCAAAGGAGGGAATCCTGCTCAGCTCCTGCTTACCATTGCAGTGGCAGAGGAGGCAGGTTTGCCCTGTGGCTGCTCTCTCTCACTGCCCAGGGTAACTGTGCTGAGGCCTCAAAACACCCTGTGACAGAGAAACACCAAAGTATCTCCTGGTATCTCTCGATGGCTCTGTAAATCTGTTTCTACTTCCACTGGAGGAAGGACTTTCCCATGGACATTGTGTGTGTGGTTCAGGCTGTCTCAGCGTACCCCTGACTTAGCTAGCAAGCTCCCACTGGAGGTGATGGCTCTCTCATTGTTGGCCAGAAACATTCATCCTCACCATTACCTCCCTGAGCTCTGATCAGTGTAGGATTCAGGTGAAAGAGCCACACTTCATCTGTGCTGTCTGCAGGAGGAATCACAGAGCTGCCTCATATATAGAGGTGGGAGGCAGAACAAAGTCAGGACATGTGGCTTCTTGCTGCTTTGCAACCCGTCTAATTTGAGTAATGGTTCCAAAAACCTCAATTTTTTCTGTCTACCACTAAATAAAAGGAACCCTCCTTTGGTATGTCTGGCTGAACAATTCAGATTCAGCTGAGGTGAGGGATGGGAAGTAAAAAAGCCTGGATACTGTTCTGCTCAGGCTGATCATTCACTTCCAGGTGCAAGGAGGAGTCAGTGTCAGACCTTGTAGGACTGGGGCAGCAATTTGTTCTGGGAGTGACGCAGAGTTAATTCAGGAGCCAGAAGCAGATGCCAGCACTGAACTCAGACATGGGTTAAGTTTCAGGACAAGAGAACATTGGAAAAATTTGTCAGGAAAAAGAAAATAGCAAAAATGGGCTTGAACTACGTATTTTCTGGCTGAAAGCCTAGGAAAGCATGGAGGCTACATCTAGAGCTTGAGTGCATTGTCAAACCAGCAGTCCTCTGTGCACTGCCTCACTCTTGAGGATAATGCTCCTCTGTCCAAGCAAGTCTAAACTAATCCATTTCTTTGTGATAAATAACAGCATTCATGGGATGACAAGCTGCCAGGCAGAGGTGAGGGATGGAGTTTTTTTCAGTTGTGTTTTACCTGCTTTCTCCAGGGTCACTGGTGGGTACTGCACTCTGCTGACCTGGAAGGAGTGTCAGCACAGAAAGCTTTCACTTTCTGTCAAAGCTCTGGTTGTTGTTTGGTTGTTTTTCCAAGATGTCAGGGATCAGTCAAAGATGGCAGCCTGCAGCATGCAGATGAGTTTTGAGAGACTGGAATCTGAGATACCACAAGCATGCCAGTGCTTCACATTGCCTTAGGTAAAGAAACAGAGCTGCTGCAAAAAGCAAAACCTCCTGTCAGTCTCTCTGTGTTCCAGTACATGTGTTAAAGCCCCACATACCTTCTGGGACAGAAAACCACCCTCCTGCCCTCAGAGCAGTCAGAGCTGATAACAGCCGTGCAAAGTTTGCTGCATGAGCTACGTGCTCACTGCGAAATTACTAAAAAACGCCTTGGAGGCTGTTCTTTGTTTTCTCGTACTGGTTGTGATTCCCTTCTTCCAAGTCTTTTGGATGCTGGAATGTGAAGCTCTGTGGCCACTTGGGAGGAGAGTGGCAATGCCACATGAAGAGTTTATCCTGTGTTCTGTCCCTCTCGTTGCTCCAGCATGAGCTCTGCAGGGTGGGGGTGGGAGTCCCATGGGTGAGGGGGCAGGAAGGGTCCCTCAAGCTCTTGGTGCAAAACTCTGTACTTGGAGTTTTTTGGGGAGAGGTTTAAAAACACAGCTCCTTGTAGCGCCTTTAATCCCCATGTGTCACCCAGAAGAGTCAGACGCTACCCGAAGGCACTGGTTAATTACAGCTGAGCCTCTGCTGGTAACAAAATTGGTGCGAAGTGCCCTTTGCCTTGAATTTCATTAGGAAAAGAGCAGCCACAGGGTATGAAATGAGGCCACTCTCTCAGACTGGCCTCAGCAGTTGCTTTGAATCGTGAGCACGTTGCACTTTGCACCAGCGCCAGAACGAGTCCCCCTCAGAATCTGGGAGCCAAGTGTGGGTTTGGTGACTGGGACCTGAGGAGTGCTGGGCAGCTGGGGCTGGGCAGCCCCCTTTGCTGGGGAAAGAAAACCTTCCAGTCTCATGACTGCAGCTCCTTTCTCTCCCCAGCCTCTTTGTTCCACTTGCCTTTATTTTCTGTACTCGAGTTTTCATTGCTCTTGCTTTATGCATGATGGTGATCGTCCACCCACCGCCTTATTATTGTGTGAACCCTTTTGTTTTGGGTGAGGATGCTGAGAATTTGCTCAGATCCTCTTCCATGAAAGCTTACTCCTCCCTGTGAAGTCATTTATGCCCCAGGCAGGTGAGGAATGCTTTTGAAACTTTGGTTTGACACTTGCATTTTAAAACCTTCTTTTGGAATATACTTAGGGCTGTTTCAAGAACCTGCTTTGACTCTTCAGCAGCAGATCTATTAACCAGTCTGGATTAAACAGTTACCAAAATGATTGTTTATTAACCAGGTAAAGCTGTTGAAAAGAATGTGGTGTTTTAAGCTGCTGCTCCTTGGGCACAATATTTTATCCACCCTTCATTTGCATCCCATGGTGGTTGTGCATAGTGTAGGGTGAGGGCACAGCTTGTGCAGGAGGGGAGTCCTTTTGGCTTGACACTGCTCAGAAGTGTGGAGGACTAAAGGTAGAATGGATTTGGCAGTCTTGTTTTCCAGGCTGGCAAAAAACTTCAGTCTCTTTGAGCAATGCCCTATGAGTTTCTTTCTACCTGCCGTGTTCCCTTGTACAGGGTTTGGGTTTGAAGCTGCTGCTGCAGAGTGGGGGCTCTTGGATTGGAAATCCTTACTCTCAAACCACCAGTATTCTTGGGTTTGTGGGTATGAACTTTTAGCTTTTCAAAAGTACTCAACAATTTGCAAGCCTGCACTTGTGCTCAAATCCACATGTGTTTTTGAAATGTTTCTGCCTGAAAAAGGCCAAACAGGTTCTCCTCAGGTGCTTCATTGCTTGGGGAGGAAAGTGGAGATTTTCCTGCCCTGCTCTCTGCCGGTCCCGTCATTAGCTGTGCTTGCCCTGGGATAAATATGCCCTGCTGTAGTGTCAGCTCTTTTCAAGTCCTTCACATCATGGTGAGAGCCTTCCTGATTTCATTTTCCCATCAAGGCCCCCAGGACAGGTGAACAGTGGTGGAAGAGCACCAAAGAAGGGGTCGTGCCACCGCAGCAGTGGTGGCATCCATCTCTTGAGCTGTAGCCCTTTCAGGAAGCAGCTCGTGCTGGCCTGCCATGCAGTAACCAAGGCTGTGTGTCACAGCCACCTGCCAAACCTGCTTCCCCAGGGCCCAGGGAGCATCCTGCTCCTCTGTGTTCATGGCTGCTCAGGGCTTGGTAGAGGGTCAGAGGTGAGCAGCAGACCACCAGACCTTGGCTCCTGGTGCTGTCTTGTGCTTTGCAGGTCAGGTCTGGTGTGTGTTCACACACTGCTCAGCAGTGGCTGCTCCACAGTCTCACAGCCTTGTTGTGGCAGAGCTTAGGAGGAGGGTGCTGAAATTCTGGCCACAGCAAGGTTTTGGTCCATGGTCCTTGTCATGGCTGTATGCTAAAGTACTGCCAATATTTCTCCCTGTAGCAAGAGTCTCTTCTTCCAGAGGAGCTCACCTCTTTTTGCTTTTCTCTGCCACTCCAGGAAGCCCCATCTGCTTGCCCTGTATAAGAAAATTCAATCCTTAAATGTCTGTGCATGGAGTGGGATACAGGAACCGCTCAGTATCATATCAAACCTACCCTCTTGGAGGCTCCCACCAAGAGGTGGGAGCTGAGCTGGGTCCAGCCTTTCCTCAGCTGTTTTTCCTGCCCTTGTGGTTTGCAGCTGTCCCTCGTGTCATTGTCCTGCAGGCAGCATTTGAGGTCACAGAGGTCTGCTGCAAGCATGCCATGGGAGCTGCCAGGGCAGTGCTCGGGCTCAGTCCATCACAGGCATGTCAGCCCTCTGCAGCAACACCGGCATCTGGCAACAGGTAAGGAACTGCCTATGTCATCTGTCAAATTGAAGTCACTTAACTGTTTTTATTTGTTTTTAAATTAGGATGGAGAAGAAGAATTTAACCGTGCTAAACTGCTGAACATTGGATTTGCAGAGGCCTTGAAGGAGTATGACTATGATTGCTTTGTGTTTAGTGACGTAGACCTCATCCCAATGGATGACAGGAACACCTACAAATGTTACAGCCAGCCACGGCACCTCTCTGTGTCCATGGATAAATTTGGATTTCGGTGAGACGCCTTTTGGAGCGGCATCTTTTTCCTAATAGCCCTGCCAGCCTAGCAGGGCAGGCGCAGTGTTACACATCCCGCCCACCACTGAAAGCATGGGAAAACGTCTCTCCCAAAAGCCTGTCTTAACGTGCAAGTCCCTGCAGGGAGCGGGTGGCTGCAGGGGAGGAAGGCGGAGAAATGCAGCCGAGCAGTTTATTAAAATTCACGGCTCCTGGAAGGTGAAACGTAGGGTGAGGAAGAGCTAAGCACCCTTCGTTTTGCAGATGCCCACATATCCCTTCTTGTGTTTCAGTCTGGAAGCTGGAAGGCTGCTAGTGTTTCCACCCAGTCTGAAAAGTGAGACACTCTCACACAGTGAGAATTATGTGCAGCTTTAAAAAGACTGCATCAGACACTATTTTAAGAGCAAGACACAATTTTTTTGGCTCTTTGGTTTTATGCCACTGAGAGACCTGCCCTCGTACTTGAGAGCAGCACAGAGTGAAATTTCTTGCAGCATACATTTGGGTTCAGCAAGCTGTTCTGAACAAAAACGTGTCTTGCTTTTCCTTTCTGGTTTTTTGGTTGTTTGTTTTTTGGTTCTTTTTTTCCCAAATCCCCAAGGCAGAGTTTAAAAGCTCATCTATAAAGTGAAAACTGGTCATGACCCTGTGGTGCTATAGCAGTGGTGGTGTTGGCAGGGTCCCTACATGTCTCCAGACCCAAGCCCTGCTTGGAGCAGGACTGCCACTGGCACTGCAGTAGCTGCAGTTCTTTCTTGCACTGATGTGAAACTTACAACAGAAATGCACAGCCCTGGGGATTCCTCTGCTTATTGAAGCAGAGACAAGTCTGTACTAGGTCCTGGTGGTCCCTGTGTGGACCCTCTCCTTACGCTCTGGGTCTGAATGTCCCCAGTCTCCTGGCCAGCTGTTCCTTTTCAAGTGGGAGCTGGTTGGCTTTCTGTATGCAAGGTCACAGTGCCAGCTCAGTTTTGGGCTGCAGGCTTCCTTTTGGGGCACTGAGGAGTGTGGAGGTGAGGGTAGATCTGCAGGAGGAGAAGGCTCTGTGGCACATCTGATGTCTGTGAGTTCTTGCCATTCCTGTGGCATTCATGTCACCTTTGGTGAGGTGATATGCATTTCAGCCTGTCCTTTGAGGACAATGTACTGCCTAGTAAAAGGCTGCAGCTACTTCCAGTTGCAAAATACTCCTCAAATGTATTTGGGAATGAGCCCACCAGTTCCCTCTCCCTCAGCTGAGTCCAGGGTGCCACAACACATGCTGCTTCCTGTGGCAGGAAGGTGCCTTGCAGTGGGTGCTGGCTCTGTGTGGGCTGGGTGAAGGGCAGCAGCAAGCCCTTTTCAGGCAGGCAGGCTGCCCTTTGCCTAGCACCTCTCCTCTCTAATGTGCTTTTTTCTCTGCTTCCAGGTTGCCTTACAATCAGTATTTTGGAGGCGTGTCTGCCTTGAGCAAAGAGCAGTTCACAAAGATCAATGGGTTCCCAAACAATTACTGGGGCTGGGGTGGTGAAGATGATGACATTTATAACAGGTAAATTAATTTTCCTCCTTGGCACCCTGGGGTGCATCCTGGGTGGGGATGAACACAGACCTGCTGCTCTCACCTGGCTGTGGAGGGACATGGGGTGTCTCCAGGCAGGAGGTGGAGGTGGTGTGTGGGCCCTACTGGCTCAGCAAGCCCATGTTCCTGCTGGGTGTTGGCACCCCATTTCTCAGCTCCCAAGGTGAGGTGGGGAGTGGGTCTGGTTGGAAAAGTCACACCCCTGCCCCCTCCCCCTGCCATTGTTCACTCTCCCTGTAACCTCACAAGCATCCACACCAGTGCACTGGCTGGAGCAGTGTGCTTCTGGGTCTCCCAGCACTGGCTCAGAAGGGGATTCAGGACATGCAGCCAAAGGTGGATGAGACCTTGACTCACCTTGCCCAAGGCAGCCCAAGATCTGTTTGGGTCTGCAGCCTTGTAGCAGATCCCTTTGATCCCAGGAGAGTTCCATTTGCCAGGCTGTAAGCAGCTCTGTATAATGCTGTGAGCCATGTGAGCTTGACTGGAAGGAAGCTGAGCAAGGGTTAGAACTGCAGGAGGGGAGGAGGGTGTTCTCACAGGGCAAAGTATGAACACAGGGGTGTTCTACCTTACAGCTTTACATATCCACAGCATTCACTGAGAGAAATCATCATGAGGGACTTGTATTTGGAAGACTTCTTCATGTTTCTCAGTGACAGAACCACTCTGTGATCTTTTCTCTGGGGTTTCTGAGTTCTTCTGGGCTTCAGGAAGGGTCTTCCAAAAGAAAAGAAAATTGTACCTTCCTGAGGTTTTGCATTTCTGCTAAAAAAACAAGAGAGGGACAGCTTTCCAGCAGGGTCTTCAGACCAAGGTGGCAGTCCTTTCTTTGTGGGGTACTTTGGTTTGGAAGATGCTACAAAGAAGTGAAAAGCGAGAGGCAAAGAAGAAATCAACTACTTTTCCATTGCTGATATCCATGAAAAAAACTTGGCAGGTGCTTTGTAGAGAGCCTACAAACAAAGATGGGCTGCCCCTCACCCGTTAGGTCCCAGTTGGGACCACTGTGACTCCCACCATGTGTCTCCTTTAGGCTGCTTCACCACCATTCACTCTGGTTTCCCCCAGTACTGCAGCTTTCACATCACAGAAAATAAGTGCTCCTCTGGCTCCTATCCAGATGGGTTAAAAACTACATGACTCCCACTCAAGTTCGATTCTGCAGCCTGGAGCAGGGTTAGTGTGGGTGTTGGGTGTTGGTTAGAGGAGATGGAGGTGTAAGTGAGGGTGTGGTGAATTATCTTGGTGTTGGCAGGGGGGAGGTCTCTACTCCCCACGATAAAGTGTCTGTGTGGAAAAGGACTGGCTTTCCTTGTGTTGGCAAGCCTGGAAGTGCATTAATAACATCACCCCTAAAAAAAAGTAGGTAAAACCAATGGTTATTTGTGGAAGGTGCGGCAGAGCACCCCACATCCATTGGGTGTTCCATGTACTTGCTTTCTACAGGCTGGTGTTCAAAGGCATGGGGATATCCCGTCCGGATGCGGTCATTGGGAAGTGCAGGATGATCCGGCATTCCCGGGACAGGAAGAACGAACCCAACCCCGAGAGGTGTGTCTCACCCTGTCCCACAGCAGGTTTCAGGGCACCTCCTGCCCCGGCTGCTCTCAGGGCTGGGCTTTCTCTGCGCGGGGCACAGAGGTCGAATGTGGAAAGGCTGCAGCCATCTCCTCCCTGACTGAACTCTCTGCTCCCTGAGCTGCCACTGTCCCCTTGCCGGTTTAGTATCTTGTTATAGACCTTTTCCCCAACATTGCACTACAGCATGAGGGCCTCTCTGCTTTTTTTTTATTTCTTAAACGCAGAAAATTACATTCCAAGCAATTGTTTCCAGCTTGTCTTTAGGGTATAAACCTCTGCTCTAGTGCAGAGCTGGAAAAGGACCTGTGTGATTTAAAAGCTTGGCTGCTTCTTCCTAGCTAAAATAAGACCCTGTAGGGATGCCTTGGCCACTGCTCAGGCTGGCCAAATCTGGGAGTTTTTGGTACTGATACTCAGGTTGTTCCTGAAATACCTGCGATGCTGCCTGAGAGGCATGCAAAGATCAGAGTATTTAAACATTTCTCCTTTCTTTCTTTCTTTGTTGTTTCCACCCTCTGCCCCGTTTTTTTTTTCTTCCCCTCCTGCAGGTTTGACCGAATTGCTCACACACGGGAGACAATGAATTCTGATGGCTTAAATACACTATCCTACAAGGTGTTACGAACTGACAAGTACCCTCTGTATACAAAGGTTACAGTGGATATTGGCTCGCCCAATAGCTAACATCAGAGACACAACAGAGACTTGCCTATATTGCCCAGGATATCTGACCTGCATTATATCTGCTGGTTTTATAACAGTTGCAATGAACCAAAAAAAAAGGCCTCTTTTGGCATGCCAAAGTGTCTCCAAATTGGTTGGACAAGTGCTTTTCTTAAATTTTTTTAAAAAATTTCAGACTTGACTTTACACAACTTTCTATCTCTCTATTGTTTTGTAAGTCCAGAAGCTGTACATAGGAGTTGTAAATAGTTACTTTGCCAGAAAATGTTGGATTTGATCTATTTGCTGCAGTACTCCCCATGTTGAGTTAATTGCTGGATTCAAATTTTTCTGATTATGACTGTGATGTATCGACAGTTACTGCCCATGATATTTGGTATTTTGAATGAGGTGTGTGCAAGCATTCTTTTTAATTCATTCCTGGTTTTTACTTTATGAAGGACTGTAAAATGCTGCTAAAATTGTCCAAGTTTACGCTTTGCATTAGATTTTTTTAATGGAGACGGCATAATACAACTTTTTTCTCATAGTGACCAAAACAAACATCTCCTCTATGTGCAGAGCAGGTGTTGAACAATCAAGTCTGGATTCAATGAATGTCATTATTTCTTTTAGTCTCAAAGGAGGCTTTGAGTGAGATGAGACAGTTTGCCAGAATTTGTGGCTAAGCTCCCTGCATAGGGTGGGAGCTACACAGATGGCCTCTCTGAAAACTCTGGCTTCAGATAACCTTACTTCTGGATGTGACAGAGATTATTTGCTTCAGCACAACACCATCTGGGATTTTTTGGGGAGGTGGAGGAGTTCAGAGAGGGGTAGGTTGTGGTGTTGGGGTTTTTTGTTCCTGAAATAAAGATTAATTTAATTGCACAATTAAATGATGGCCTTAAAATTTGCTAACACATTTGTTAGCAGTGATAGGAAGTTACCACGCTATTTAAACATTGTCTGAACCAAAATTTTCTCCTGCAAGGTTGCGCATAAAACTTGAAATCTTTTATTACTTTTGTTGTTGTCGTCGTCGTTGTAACGTTTTAATAACTTTTAAAGGTAATTTGTGTATCACAAGCAGTATATTTAATACTAGATTAAACTAGGGTGCAGCGTAATAGGATATGATTCAAAGCCTCCTTTATCTTTAGACTAGCAGGCTTTTTATGTGCGTCATTATATATAAGCCATGTATTTTGTTTGCTCTGCCTATTTGTCTATTAAATGTCCTGCGGTGCTGAGATATTCACAGCAGGGCCGACATCCAAATGATTTTTCTTTGCCTAAAGCCTGTTTGCAGTGTGTGTCCTCTATCTGGAACCTCCCTTCTGATTGTCTCAGGCTTGAGGGGCATGCACATTCTGCAGTACTCTCTTCTGTCAGTGCACCAGGGCACCACCTGTACAGAGCCTGCTTTTCCTCCCCTGGACCGTGTGTGAAAGCCTCAAGCGCTGACACCCAGGGACCTGGTTTAAGTGATTTAAAGCTCTTAACCAGACATGAGAACTGAATTCCTTCTGGTGAGTACTTTGCCACCAGCTCTGACCACAGCAATTTGCACTTCCTTGGCTTGTGCTGAAGGTTGTTAAAATCAGGGACACTTGTATTGGGGATCATCTTCAGCACTGCCTTTTTTCCCCCCTTTGTTTGGTTTAGTTTGTTTTTTGTTGCATTTTTGAGACCTGAAGGTTTTGCTGAACCCTTGCACTGCAGGGGTGGGATCCTGCAGGGACCAGGGAACAGTGCATTTCTTCTTAGGCCAGCAGTGGCTCACAGGATGCATAGAGACTTTAATTACTAGATGCCTTTTGAGTCTCACTTTGGAAAAGTCTTCACCTCCTTTGGTTCAAAGCTCTTTCTGGCTACACTTGCTGCTCCTGTCATGGTGGGAGCTCAGGAAAGATGGGCTTGCATGGAGCAGGAGCAAAGCACAAGGAGGGAGGCTCATGGTTAAGAGCTTATCCTTTGTGCTTATTATTGTATTAAAAAGAAAAAAAAACCAACCAAAAAAACCCAATAGTCCATATAGCAGATCAGGCTCCAGGTCTTAAAGATGCAAGGGAGTACAAGATGTGTTTTACAGAAATCAGGTCGAATGCCTCCCTGTAAAACATTAGCATGGGTGTGGTCTGTGGCAGTAATGGAGACAGGAGAGGACTATGTTTTCTCTTTTTTTCAAAACTGCCCCAGAAGAAGGGCCCCACTCCCACAGCTAGCAGCAGATAACCACCAAAATTTTATCAAGGCTGCACTTGAAAACAGCATGTCTTTGCAGAGAGCACCTCTATTTTGTGCTGAGCCTTTTGTAAGTCCAAGAGTTGGGACCTACAGCTATAGTGTTGTCTGTCTGCTACCAGGTGGGTGGGGGAGACGCTGGGAGCATTCCTTGCAGTGGGATTCTTTGATGGTTAGAAAAAAGTTAGTGCAACAACTCATTGTTTGGCTGTATGCCGAAATTATTCAATGTCATGGAGGTGGGATGAGCACTTGTTTCTGGCTGTTGCAATCAAAGGTTTCTACAACATGTGCCTTGAAAGAGGGAAGAAATGGAAACTGGAAAATCAGGAAACCTGGAAATGCTTTTCAGCAGAGAGATACTAGCAGTGCAAGAAGGTGCTGCTAGTTTCTCGTCCACTGCTAAAGCCACAAGCCGTGTAAAGAACTGAAGCCGCGTTTCGTAGCTCATGTTGCCCTTTGGTGCTGACCTGTGATTTCTATATCTCATTATCTCTGTGTAAACTGTATCAGTTAGACTCATTAAATGCTCTTGACTCGACCTGGCCATGAACTTTCTCTCCCTGGGATTTTAAGGGGCCACATCTACAAACACTCAAGATGCACAGAAGCCAGTTCCGGCTGTGTCCTATGGTGGGTGGTATTTTTCCTCCTCCCTGTTGGTGAAAACACTCAAAGTGATACTGATTGTAACTAACATTGAAACCCAGAAAAAACAGCTTCAAGTGAAACGCTAATACTTGGATTCTTTGGGATGACTGACTACTTGTTAGCATGAGGGAGGGTCCTGATATGCTGCTTTTCCCCAGGACGTTTCTTGTATACTGGACTGCTTTTGGGTTTCCTGTACGTGGTTTTGCTTTTGCATTCTTATCATTTATATATCAAGGAATGTGTAATCCAATGTTCCTTCTTTACTATTGAAGTCAAATAAAAGTATTTTCAGTTACAATGTTTGGCAGCATTGCTCTGGATTACCCCTCTTTCCGGGTGGGTTTCTGGCTCATGGGGTGGACTAGGCCATGCCTTAATTTCCTTGCATTAACTTTCTCCAGCTTTTCCTCCCTCTGGCTGCCCCCTGAATTAATTTCTCTGTGCTGCAAAACTTTTCCCCTTTAGAGAAGCAGACCTAAGAGTCCCCAGATGCCACCAGAAAACTGTAGGGTGGTTCCTTTATCTGTGGGGGACAGCATGCAGTCCATCCTGAAAACAGGCAGGGGATGCAGACTCTCACGCAGGCTGTGACTGCTTGGGGGAACAGGCCACTGCTTGCTCCCTGAGTGCTTGTGGGTTTGGCTGGAGTGTGGAAATGGAGAAGTAATTCCTGAGAAACTGATGTAAACATTTGCCTGTGTTCCTTGGCAATTTCTCACAAAAACAATTTCTGTGGAAGAGATCTTTCTGGCCAGACTGTGGCTAAGGCTAGGCATGAGCTCCCAGTGCTCTCCAGGGAAAGATGGGCTTGTTTCCAGCTGAGACCAAGTACCAGCCTCTGAGGCCAGGCTGGCACAGAGGGCAGGACATGCCCAAGCCCCTGCAGTTGCTTGCAGGCGTGCTCTGAAGACCATATTGACTGAGGGCTCTGCAAGAGGGCAGTGGTCTCTGCCTCTGGGGGCTTCAGGGACGATGCAGGACCATCACTACAAGGAAGGTGACAGCAAACTGGGGTGCTGCAGCAGGCTTGGTTCCTGTTACATCTTCTGTTAACTCTCAAACCCTGAAATGTTGCACAGGAATCATGGGTGTTACCTCCTTGTGCTTCCCAGTTTGGCATCTACAGGCAGAAAAATAGTCTGAGAGCAACCTTCCACTTCCTCCTGCAGAGGGGAGGAGTATTCTGTGGGCAGAATACTGTTCTCAGAGTATTGAGCCATTCCTTCTCTTATCACCCTGAGTGGGTGAGGCTCAGTGGCTGGAAGAAAGCCTGTCTGGATATTTTGTCCCTTGCTGAAAGCAGCAGCTGAGAAGTGTCACCAGGATTTCATCCTCATCCCCACTAGTTACCGAGGCCTCCCTGGACCAGCATGTGGCTGGTAAAGTTTGCCTTGACTCTTGCTGTGAGACCGTATTTGCTCTAGCAGAGCTTTTTCCACCTTGTGCTCCACCTGCCTGCCAAAAGCCAGGATGGGGGAGCAGAGGTTTCTTACATTTATCCCATGTTTACCCTGCTACACTTCCCTGTTCTCCACCCCAGAGGGGGATAAAAAGAGCAAAAAAAACACAAAAAAAAAAA
>VZRX01003551.1:39447-50967 GCA_013398075.1 Notiomystis cincta
AAAAAAAAAAAAAAAAAAGAAAAAAAAAAAAAAAAAAAAAAAAAAAAAAAAAAAAGAAAAAAAAAAAAAAAAAAAAAAAAAAAAAAAAAAAAAAAAAAGCTGTTGTTAAAAGGAAAAAAATTTCTAAGCTGGAGTTTCCTGAAGCTTTTCACCCTCTTGGAAAGAGTCTGAAGTTGGCTTGCTTGTCCTTAGTTCTTGCTTTGTCTTAGCACAGCACTGCTGACTGCTGGATCCGTTTTCACTTGACCACATCCAAAATGCAGGATGTGTATATACTCAGGGACAATGCACTCATATGAGACCTCTGTTTTCTGTCTACCCAAGGCAGTAGCCCCACTCCTGCAGCCTGTTTTCCTTTTCCATCCACTGCTCTAAATGTAACTATCAGCAATGCAGATAAGTGCACAAAGGTCTCTGTAGAGTTAGAGGTGACACCTTCCTCAGTCTTCTCCAGACCTTGCAGTGATGAGCTAAGTGGGAAAGATAAGGGGGTTGGGTTAAGTCCAAAGGCTGGACCAGTGGACTTTCTCCTCATTACCTTCCTGCCTTTCATATGCATGAAAATAATTTCCAAGAATTCTTGGTCCGTGATTTTTACAAGGATGGAGGTACTGCTTATAATAATTTTGTAATTACATTTTGTAATTACTGTACAATGATGGAAGTACTACTGCTGGCTCACATATCTTTCTCCTTGCCCTCCCTAAAGGTGGGCATCATATAAGGTTTTTCATTCAGCCTTTTCCCATTTGCCATGATATTCCACCATGGCTGACAGCAGCTTCATTGACATGAACTGATGACTCATCTGGGTTAGTGCCATCTTTTCTATTCTCTAAGCAGTCCTTAAGCCTCACATTTGGGCTTCCCACCTCCTTCCAAGACCAAGCTGGTGAATGCAGAGATCTGGGAGCAGCCTTTGCCTCTGATGATGCTACAAAAATCCATTGATCACTGTGAGTTTTTTCCATATTGTCCAGTATGTCCAGTACCACAGTGTTTCCTCCATCTGTCAGTGGATGTGCATTTCCCCCCAACTTCTAGAATGCTTGTATGGTCCTGTTGAACTACCTTTAATGATCCTTTCCAGTCTGACTTGAAGGTGGAATTTGGCCATGCTCAAAACCACCTCTAAGTCAAGAAAGCAATGTTTACTACATTCTTTTGCTGTCTATCATACTTCCCATTCTTACATGCTGCTTTGTTGTTGTGGTTTTCTTAGGGTTGTTTTTTTTTTTTTTTTTTTTTTTTTTTTTCAATAAATGTTTTTTNNTTTTGCTACAAGAAATGCTGTTTTAGTCAAGCAAGACTTCTAGTGAAATTCCCAATCTTCCTGCAGAAGGGAAGGCTTGGGATATTAAGAATGAACACTGAAAAAACCCTTCCCAAGGAGGGTGGTGCAGCCCTGGGACAGCATACCGTGGTGCTGGGGGTCTCGACACCTGGGGAGGTTCCAAGGGTTGATCAGTGATTTCTGGGCTGCAATAAACCAGCCCCTCGGGAGCTCCAAGCCAGAGCCAGCAGAGCAGCAGGAGTGCAGTCCTTGTGTGAAGGGACACTGCTGCACTGAGGTCATGGGCAATGCCAAGGAGCCTGGAGAAGCCTGCAGGGCAGGCCAATTCCCAGGGAAGAGCAGGGAGCCACACGGGTTGCCTGTGCTTTCCAAACCTGCTTTACACGATATTTTAATAATCAGAACTTGGCATGGTGTTTACACTGTGACCATCTGCCATGCTGCAAGAGAGAGAGGGAGGAGCTGTGAAGTTTTCCAAGGTTGTGCTCAACTCATCCAGAGCTGGCAAACATGTCTGGGAGCACTGGAGATGCTGTTGACTGCTGGCACATAGGAAATCACATTAAGAGCTCACTGACTGGGTTTTTTTTACATCCTCCAACTTTCTCTCAAGAGGGAGGGAAATAACTTAGTCAAAAAAAATGCAAAACATTGGTAGACTTCTATGTGAAAAAGAGTTTGAAAAATCATCCATCCAGCAGCACCCCACCTAGCAAAAGCCTCAGTTTTCTTTCCAAAAATGCAATCTGGAACAGAAAGAAAATTAAAGAAAAAAAAAAAAAAGAAAAAAAAAAGAAAGAAGGCATAGCCACTGTCTGTCTTTCACATGGGATTTAGTGACCCCTCTAAGAGAAATGTGCTGACAAGTCTTCACTGGGAAGAGCAGCACTGATGAAGGGGGTCTGGGGTCTGAGGTCACAGTACTCCAGAGCAGCGTGTGTTCCAGCAATGGAGGAGAAGATGACTCTGCTGCATAACTATTCTCCCCACTTCCAGAAATATGTCAGAGATACATGAGCCCAAGGAAGAGTGAGATGTGCCAGAGAAGACACCAGTACTGGAAAAAATCTGTATTGAAGGGAAAAGAGATTATTCTTCTATTTGTGGCCCCAATTCTTTGTCTTTCTGACTGTAGTACAACTAGAGCTGATGTGCCCTTACAGAGAAGGCAGTGATATGGTCAGCTCTGGTATGGGAGTCTTTATGAATTTAATGCATCCACTCACTAATCATCAGTGCCTGGGGATGTGCTTGACACAAGGAAGTGCAAAGGCTGTGCAAGGACATCAATGGCACAGGTGAGGTGGGGTGAGTTGGTGAAACAAGTCCCCTAATGCAGCCTCAGAATGTCACAGAATGGCTGATGTGGCTCTCTGCCTGAGAGTGCTCTCTGCAAAATTAGCTGCTTCGAAAATCAGCACGTCTAAACCACTGCCACTGGCCCACCTTTGAAGCATTTCGCTAGGGAGTGCTCTGTCCCAATTGTGCTAATTATATTGTGCCCAAAATCATGATTAGACACATTGACACACACCTATTAAACCCATTAAGAACTGGAACATTAGATGGGCACAAAAAGCTGTGCTCAGATACACTCATGGCACCACACACCCGCTATTGCCGGCTCAAAAGGGTTTTTCAACCAGGCAGATGAGGACAACATCCATCCTCAGAGATGTTCAAATGCCATCTGGACACGTCCTGGATGATCAGCTCCATGTGGCTTTGCTTGAGCAAGAGGCTTGGACCAGGTGATCTCCAAAGTTCCCTTCCAACCTCAGCTGCCTGTGGTTCCCAGAGGAGCAGAGCTGTGTGGAGCAAAGGTGCCCACAGCCCCAGAGAGAACCCCCACAGAATCACACCACATTCGGCATCCTGGCACTTGTTCAAGGTGTCTGAGTTTCTAGACAGCTCTTAGCCCTTGTCCTCCGCCCCCTTTCCTGCGCAGCACTGGCAGGTGTTGCTTTCCCACTCCACAGCAGGTGCCTGACCCTGTTGCTCAGATGTGTTTCTCATTGCTCAGCTGCTGCTGCTTTTCTTTGGAACACTTAACACAGGCTTTGCCCAGCTTTTGAGGCTGAACACCTAATCCACTGCCAGTGAGTTATTTATAGTCCTGGAGCCTCTGCTTCTGGCCTGCTCCAAAACTCTCAAGGCCCCTGCTGCTATCGTGCTTACATCACACATTAATAACAAGAGACACCTGGCACCACAGGCCAGTTCACACACCAGGCACTCATGAGGAGCTGGCAACATTTATAACCAGGCCACAACACGGTCTTGATATGCTGAGCATCCACTATTTTAGTGTAAAGGCTGAGACTGCTACCAGCAGCAGCAATGTCCTTCCTTGTGGAGCCTCAGGTGACAGCAGCAGATGGCAAAAAAGCAAAAATCTCAGAGCAAAAGCTCATCTTGCAACAACAGAGCAAAACTCTCTGTGGGACCCTATGAGAAAAGGGAGTACTTATTTAGAAACTAAGCCAGTTGCCTCTTATTCACAAGGATATTCAAGCTGAGAGCATCTGAGTGGTCTGTCCAGGATGAAAGCACCAGAATGCAAGGAGCCTAAACAAGGACACTGAACACTGATGCAGACTTAAAGGGACACTCACTACTGAGGTCTTAAGATGGCTCCTGTGTTGTTTCCTCAGGAAATGTGTGCTGCTTTTGAGTCTTGACTTTTGGTACCTGTTAGGAGCTGATGGTGATTGTGATGTCTTGTCTCTCAATTTTCTTCACCTCTGCTCCTCTTCTGGGAACCATTAAGAAATAATCACTGTTCTTTGTCTCCTTATCAGGATGCTTTATAGCTCATCTTCCAAACACTATTTTTAAAGGCTTCAGTATATCCAGCTTTAGGCTGTCACATATTTGAGACCATCCTGGGGTCTGCAGTGGTCTGGAAAGCAGCTGGAACCCGTAGTCAGCTAATGGAGATGCCATCCATGACTGCCCGCCCTGTGGCTGCTCCTGCCACTTGTTCCTGCATGATCTCCATCCACACATGCTCTCCATCCACACTGGTCAATGTTTTCCTTGCAGAATAAAGAAAACCAGCATAGGATTTCCATGAAGATAAAAGCAGTAAGGGCAAGGGAACACTTGGTGCCTTGTACAAATGTTGGTTTGACACTCAGGATCAACAGAGGCTGAAGATTGCTACCACAGTCACCTATGAGGCACAGTATTGTCAATTAAACTTGTTTTCTTCTACTTTTCTTCCTTAAAACAGAAAAAAAAGCCACAAAACAAACAAACCCCCCCCCAAACAACAAAAAAGAATAAAAAGTAAGCAGTAAAGGATTACTGCTTCAATCCAATAAAGGGAATGGTGTTTCTGTTATGTAATCGGATTTCCTCAAAGCATTTTTTTCGTATCACATGATTCTTTGGTAAGACTCATGCCTTATACAAAAGAAACAAGAGTTTAAAAATGGTCTGGTGACCTTTCAAAATGTAGCTGTTACAAAACCTTTAAGAAGTTTGCAGATGGCAGAAACATGGTGGCATGGCAAATAATGTCTCTCTGTTCCAGGAGGCTCTGGATCTAACCAAATCATTACAGTTTGGTGAAATAAACTTTAATAAATTACAGAAACGTCACTGGAGACAAGTCAGATGTGAGATCTGCCTTGGAAAGCAGTGTTGCAGAGAGATAGAAGTGTATCTGTGGGTAACACCTCCTCTTTGTGCTGCAGTTAATAAGGATAATGCAACTCCCAGCTGTAAGAAAGTGGGTGACAGCATTAGAAACAGACAGCTTTTGCCTCTGTGCACAGTCCCTTTAGGAAAAGCACTCGGTTGTTGTCTGTATTTCCAGAGGAACAGGACACATGCATATTCAAAGAACTGCAGAAATGAGCAAGAAGTGCTGCAAAAATTAATGTTGTGCTGCACAACCAAGAGGGAAAGAGTGTTTCTGAGCCCTGTTCAGAGGTACAGCACACCAAAAGGGAGAAGGCTGTAATATTCCCCTGCAGCCTTAGGTCAATGAAGTCTCTGCTGTGCTCCTCTGTCACACTGGGCATGTCGCTGGGGAGGAGGCATTGACAACTCTGCAGGAAACTTCTGTGTCTCTGCTGCAACCAGACTATAAACCAGGGCTCAGACTGCAGAGCTGGACACTGGCAGGAGTCAGGAAGAATGACCCCATGCCAACTCCATTTTATATTTTAGATCCTCACGAGTGTTTTGTAAGAGATGAAAGTGCTGAGCAAGTCTGGAAAAGCAGTGATTTAAAATGACCAGTGTGAGCAGCATGCTTGAATGGCACAGGGTGGACAAGCAAAGCTGAGCATACCTATGAACCAAGACAGAACTGCAGATCTGAAGCCTTTCCTTTGAATGGATAATTTCACCTTAAAGGGCTGACATTATTAATTCCTAGTGTTGTCTCAATACTCAGGGCATTTCCTCAATTTCTGTGTGCACAGTATAAGCTCCATCACTTGAGTGTGTTGGGGATAGCCAGGTGAATGCCTTGCATCCACCTGCCCAAACACTGTCTGTCCATCTTTTCCTCTGCAGGTTGTCCAGCCAGTGTCATGTGTATTTTTTCATGTCACTTTTTTTCCAAGCTACAGCTGTGCACAGTCCTGGGATATTGACCTCGGCTCTGCCAAATCCCTTGCCGCCTGTCAGTGAGAGAACAGCCCCTCTGCAAGTGTCAGGTGCAAAAGCCCCACTGTGGGGTCAGCAAAAGTGGATGCAGACATCTGGTTTTAGCAAACAAATTCCTCCTGAACTCCAAGCCAAGAGCAATGCAGATTTTTCTTTGTCCCTGGGAGGAAGGGACAAGACCCTGGACCCCAGATGTTTTTCAGCAGAACACTTATACAAAGCCTTCAGCAGTCTGCCAGAGGAGTGCCACATGGCCAAATAAATGTTAAACAGAGCTGGTCCCTGAGGGGATTGCTGGTGAGACAGGGAATCTTGGCAGCTGAGAGCAACACAGCCCAGGGCAGGGAGAAAAGCAGATAAGCCCCCAAAATCCCTGCAAGAGTGCAGTACAACTACTTGGCTTTCCACAGAAATGCCTGAACCCTGCACATGCTCTTAGTGAAAGAGCCTCGTGGCCAAAAAGCCAGAGGAAGCCCAGTGGATGGCTGCAAAGGAGAGGAACTTGGTTGGTGTATTTGTAGAGGGGAGTGGGAACAGATGCTCCTCTACCACCCTGACCTCTCTAGTTGTATTTCATCTTCCCTTCAATCTATCTCAGACCTGCCTCCCCAGCCCCACCAGCAGAGCTGATGTTAAGGCAGCACTGTGTCACCTGAGGCAGAGGGAGGTGGGCTGAAGTTTCATCCTAAACAAGCCAGGAGCCAGAGGAACTTGCACAGTTGTCAAATCAACCAACTTCTCCTTATCTCTGTTGTGATTATTTCCTCCCCCTGCTGCATTCCTTGAATAGCAATACTTGTTTTGGAAATTCCTCTCCCCAGCAGTTTCAGGCTGGAAATCTTTGAGGATGCAGGAGCAGTCTGGTGTCAGAAGTTGCACTTACCCTGGATCTGTGTGACAGGCTGCCCTGCCCATGTGGACCCACGGGGGTGCCCGAGGGAAGCAATGCCTCAGTCTGGCAGCTGCTGAGGATGTTGGGTTTGGTTTTGTTGTCCCATCACTTACAGGCCCTCTGTGATCCAGCACCTTGCTGCACAGCAGTGGTGGTACAGCAAAGCAGCTCACTCCTTCCAACCCTGCAGTCCAGCCCCCAACCTCTGCCTTGGCTTCAGGACTGTGCAAACCAGAGGAGAATTTACCTCCTATGGCCAAAGTACAGCTGCTCAGCAGAAGGGATCTGGCAGTAGTGCTGCCAAGCCCTTTTGGCATGTTTTGCTCTCTCTGGTGGCCACCATATGGTATTTCATGTTTTGCCCACTAAAACATTCCTATCTGTACTGGTTGAGAGGAGACATGCAATCACAGGTGAGTCTATGAGCATGGGTGTTTCAGAAAACAGAAAGCGAAGGGGGGGCTCCTGGCCTGTGTTTGAGTATGCTGGCAGGAAGACTAGTCTTTGGGCTGAAAATCACATCCTGGGAAGTCAAAAATCAAGGGAGGGAAAGGGGCTGTGGCATAGTTGTATGCTTTTTAGCCCTGGACAACTGTTTGGTGTCCTGGTCCCCTCAAGAGACAGTTGCAAACCAAGCACACAGGGAACATTCTGACCCAAAGAGGACTCAGCAAGGAAAAAGGTTGTTGGCACTGAACTGAGCAGACCCTTAGCCTGATGTCAGCAATAGCTCGCATGACTAGAAAGCAGATCAGTGTCACAGATCAGGGGCTTGTCTGACATGTTTCTGGGGAGCAGGGGACACAGAATGTGCTGATGCACAAGACAGTGCCATGCTGCAGCACACAGAGAACTCATCCCCACCTGTGAGACCCTGGACAGGTGGAAGGAGGGACACCCAGCTCTGTCGCTGTGCACACCTCATGCCAGCAAAGACCCTGCAGATGTCTACCGGCCAGACTGCCTGAAGGCACTGCTCTCAGGACCCCCAAAATCTGCCTGCTACAAAGCTGTACTGGTTCCAGGAGTCTATGGACTTCTGCTTCAGCCAGAAAGAGGCACTTCATCCATGTCCTGGGTTGCATTGTATTCTATCACCATCTTCATGAGCTGTTGAACCAGGTGGGGTGGTGTTCCTTGTCTCCTCCCTCTGGACTATCTTCTGTTAATGGGCTGGCTATTGAAGCCAGGTGGGGCAGGGTTCTTTATCTCCCCCATGACCCATCCTCCCTTTAGGGGATCTCTTCTGTTAATGGGCCATCGAGTTTCACACATTATCCCATTGTGAGATGCTCGGCCCAGGGGGAGGGACCAAGCATTCCATCGTGGATATAAGCTGAACTTTCCAACACCACGGAGAGCCCTTGCCTGCTGGATTCCCAGCGGAGAAGAGCTACTGCTGGATCTTCAGGTGGAGACCAGACCTTGTCTTCAGGATCACCACTTTCAACAAGACCACTTTCATCTGGACTGGTACCAACACCCTGACTGACAGGGTGCCAGGTTGTATTCTGACTCTGTCAGTGGTTCCTTTTTCATGCTATTTCACTTATTTATTTTCTTTTTCTATTAAATTGTATTTCTGACTTAGACTCTCTCAGTGGTTTGTTTTCAAACCAGCACAATCCACATGGAAGATCCTTAAAAGTAAGAGAGCAAGTCCTTTGAACTGCAGACTGACCCAAATGGGTGAACAAGAAGAGATGGGAAACAGCCTGCAGAGCACCCAAAAAGGCAGGTAGCATGGAGTTGGATCAGAGGCTGAAAACCTTTGGCCATGCCCACACTCTCTCTCACCTGCCCAAACACTGCATTGTGCTGTGTGTCCGCACTGAGTATGGAGCAACATCTCTGAGCATCTTACCATGTACCTGGCATAACATCATCCTGAGGATTGTCTGTGTCCCTGTTCATACATGTGGTTCTGCAAGGTCCTTGTATATAAAAAGGCATACCTTGCACTGGAACACAGGACAAAGAATAGGGCTGCTGGGCTATGGAGGTGCCACAGCTCCGGGCAAATCTGGGTAGTTTTGGAGGTCAGAACCCCATTACAGGAGTGCCAGTCCTGTGAGTCAATGCATAGAAGAGAACCAACACAATCCTGCACACCAAAATCCTATGGCTCAGTGAAAGCCTGAGCTGCAACATTTGTTTTGGCAACCTCTAAGAACTAAATTAGCTTCACTAATGCTAATTCACTTCACTGCACACACAGACATTTACAAACACATTGTGAGACAGCTGATGAATCTGGGAGCTGTGGCTGTAACGAGGAGAGGAGTTTGGGCTGTTCTGAACCCAGGGGCAGGTTCTGTTACTGCTTCTGACATTCTGTGGCAGATGGGGCAAAGAGACTGCTTGCAGGTACAGGAGCTCAGAGCAGTCTGGCCACACCTCTGGACACCAGGTGTGAAACCAGGCAAAGGTCCCTTAGAAGGAGGTGCCAACTTCTTCAGAGTGGAGAGGGACAGGGAACATGGAGACAAGAACGGCAGCAGGGGGTTGGGGATGGACATGGGACAGGTTTTTCCACATTGTGCTTAATTTGAGCTGGTTCCTGCTAGCAATCCTGTGATGCACCCAGAGAAAGCAAATGACCTTTCTCAGAGGAGTTTCATGTTTCAAGCACAGCTTGCTCCCAGCACACCAGTATTTACACAGGGCTTACTGGTCTCAAAATAGAGCACTTAAAGAAACGCTGGGGGGGTTTCCCACATCCTTACAGTGCCATTTGTCACTGGCTGTGTTGTACAGGGGGACACAGTGAGCTGGTAATTTGAATCTGTTCACACATTCATCAGAAGAATAACCCATCAGAAAAAAATATATTTTGTAAGATTGGACCTTATCTCGAATGCCAGAAGGGTTGACAGTGCTCAAATGACTAGTTATGCCTTTTCCCTGACCAGAGAGGGGGAACTGTCTCTCCATTTCTAATTGGCTTGCTTTTGGCCATCCTGAGCAGAGACACCGAATCAATCTCTTCTTACCCAAGCTCTGCACAGTGAGTGCTGCAGATCTTCACTGGGTGCATCCCCTGGCCAGGGGCCCAACATGGATGGGTGCATGATGGATAAAGTCTTGCCTTTCCAGACAGACTTACTCCTGACCCTTCTCATTAAAAGCCATGATCAGAGGCCAGGGCTGTGGTGAACTGCCTGAGAGTTTTATGCCCTCTGACTCCCACTGATGCAGAAGGCAGAGATTGCACTGCTGCTGCTAATGACAATTTGCAGGTCCCTGCTCAGTGCATGGCCTCAGTTGCAGTGGGACACGAAGAGCTCAGAGTGGTTCTTGCTAGTCCTTCACACTGGGGAATCTGGCTCTCAAATTGCAGCTGCAAAGACAAACACAGTTATCTCTGTGCCTAAGGGATAAGACAGAACCATGAGAATTATGCTTCAGCTCTCCTGCCATCCAAGAAGTTCGAACCAGTGCATACCTAGACACACCATTTTGCACAATTCCACAGCCCCAGCCAGCACATGGCAAGAGCACAAGCAGATATGCTTGGAAGAAGCTGGAAGGAGCTTCATGCTAAGGAGAGCACTCATCCTTAAGGTGGGCATGGGCAACCCCATTCTTCAAAAGAGATCCCCACATTTAGCTGTGAAAACACCTGATTTGATCCTCTCTTTGATATATTTCCTTCCCTCAGGGTAGCTCAGGCCTTATACACACTACCCTTCCCTGCCCCAGCGTTGTGTTTTCACGTGCCATGCCTGGAACAAATCTCCCAGACACAGCAGCAGGGAGATGCTGACTCAGGCCTTCAAGCTGCTATGGAAACCATAGTCATCCATGCCTGAAATGCCATCAATACTCCCTTCTGCAAACCAACCCCTTAAAAACCAGAGTAAAAGTCAGCTGTGGGCCAAACCTCTGTCTGGAAGGCACAGCTCCAACCCACTGGCAGCAGCTGAAACCGCAGGGAGAGACTCACCATGGCACTGCTGCCTGTTGGAGACAGTGAGAAAGCCCTATCCTTGCCACCACCTCTCCTACCAGCCCTCTGTGGGCAGGCACAGCAGGAGGGCAAACCAGGCTGGTCTCAACTTCAGGAAGTGCTTTTTCTGTTTCTGCTCCAGCCCCACTACAGGCTCCAGTACTGGGTTTTCTTGCTACTTCCCTATGCGGTCTGAGCCACAGATGCCTCCCTGCTCCAAGACTCCTTCCCAATGGGCACAGTGCTTTGTGGCCTCTCATCTCACTGCTGTCCCTGCAGGCCCAAGGAAAAGGATGTATGTGTCAGCATCTGGGCAAAGATTTGGCACAGAGAAGCTGCTGTTTGGATGCAAGAGAAAGCTGCTTCTCTGCAGAAGGGGTGCAGACAAGTACCTGAGGGCTGGTATGGTCTCTGATCTTGGAGATACTACAAACACAAATTGATAGGGCTCAGAACAATTGGACCTGACATTGGGGTTAGCCTGCTTTGAGCAGGGGATGTGTTAAGAGCACTCCAGATCTCCCTTCTGGTTTGTTCTTCTGACTGCCTGCAAGCATGAGCTGGATGATTTTCTAAGTTTCTGGAGGACATGTTCTGTGGAAGATCTCCATTCCCTTAATTCAGCATTGTAACCTGCACAAGACCCATCACCCTTCCTCCCACTGCCATAACTGAAGCCAAGGAGAAAGACTTAGAAGTGCTGGTTGACAAGAGGCTCAACAGGACCCAGCCATGTGCATTCACAGCCCAGAAAGCCAAACA
>VZRX01003551.1:52223-65599 GCA_013398075.1 Notiomystis cincta
ACTCACCATGGCACTGCTGCCTGTTGGAGACAGTGAGAAAGCCCTATCCTTGCCACCACCTCTCCTACCAGCCCTCTGTGGGCAGGCACAGCAGGAGGGCAAACCAGGCTGGTCTCAACTTCAGGAAGTGCTTTTTCTGTTTCTGCTCCAGCCCCACTACAGGCTCCAGTACTGGGTTTTCTTGCTACTTCCCTATGCGGTCTGAGCCACAGATGCCTCCCTGCTCCAAGACTCCTTCCCAATGGGCACAGTGCTTTGTGGCCTCTCATCTCACTGCTGTCCCTGCAGGCCCAAGGAAAAGGATGTATGTGTCAGCATCTGGGCAAAGATTTGGCACAGAGAAGCTGCTGTTTGGATGCAAGAGAAAGCTGCTTCTCTGCAGAAGGGGTGCAGACAAGTACCTGAGGGCTGGTATGGTCTCTGATCTTGGAGATACTACAAACACAAATTGATAGGGCTCAGAACAATTGGACCTGACATTGGGGTTAGCCTGCTTTGAGCAGGGGATGTGTTAAGAGCACTCCAGATCTCCCTTCTGGTTTGTTCTTCTGACTGCCTGCAAGCATGAGCTGGATGATTTTCTAAGTTTCTGGAGGACATGTTCTGTGGAAGATCTCCATTCCCTTAATTCAGCATTGTAACCTGCACAAGACCCATCACCCTTCCTCCCACTGCCATAACTGAAGCCAAGGAGAAAGACTTAGAAGTGCTGGTTGACAAGAGGCTCAACAGGACCCAGCCATGTGCATTCACAGCCCAGAAAGCCAAACATGTCCTGGGCTGCATTCAAAGCAGCGTGGGCAGCAGGGCAGGGAGGGGATTCTGCTTCTCTGCTCCACTCCAGTAACACCCCACATAGAACACTGCATCCAGATCTGGGGGCCCCAGCATTAAAAGGACATGGACCCGTTGACCTGACTCCAGAGCAGGCCACCAAGGTGATCAGAGGGATGGAATGCCTCTGCTATGAGGGCAGTCCGAGCGAGTTGGGGTGTTCTGCCTGGAAAAGAGAAGGCTCTGAGGTGACCTTGTAGCAGCCCTCCAGTACCTAAAGGGGCTACAAGAGAGCTGGAGAGGGACTTTTTACAAGAGCACGTAGTGACAGGACAAGGGGAAATGGCTTTAAGCTGAAAGAGGGCAGGTTCAGATTAGATATTGGGAAGAATTTCTTTACTGTGAGGGTGGTGACGCATTGGAACAGGTTGCCCGGAGATGTTGTGGATGCCCCAGCCCTAGAAGTGTTCAGTGTCAGATGGGATGGAGTTCTGAGCAATCAGGTCTAGGGGATTATGTTCCTGCCTTGGGGGGCTGGGATGGGGGGGGAGGCAGCAGGACTGGTCTTTCAGTTTGCTTCCAACCCAAACCATGCTATGATTCTGTGATGTCCCAGCATAAATCGCTCACGCTACTTAACACTGCAAAGATGCAAGGTTTACAGTCCTACAGAGTGACTGTTCTCTGGAGGCTGCCGAAGGTACCAGCCACAGCAAACCTACCAGGAGAGAGGGTCTCATGATTTAGCCTGGAGCCTTCCCCAGAGAGACAAACGAAGGACAATACCTAAAGTCAGATGATACAACGTTTGTTTCACCATTCGGGGATGTAACCAAGAAAGAGAATTAGTTCACAGCAGCTGCAAAAGTCCAGCCTGCAGGTAGATCATTAACACCGGATAGTCTCGGCTGCCTCTGGCAAGGGGCTGGTGAATCATTTGCAAATGTGAGGGTGCAGGGAGAAAGAAAAGGCCACATAAACATCACTCCAGGGGCTGAGGCCGTGAGAAAGTAATCCGGGCCCTTCCCAAATACAATTAACCTCAGGTGCAGCCTTTAGGGAAGACTAAACGCATGCATCCCGCCCCTGACCCCACTCTTGCTTCCCGCTGGCTTCTGGAGGTGCTGCGTCCTGCCTGAAACACCGGAGGGGGACAGAGGCGGCGCTGGGTGAAGCCCCACACGCGTTTTTCTGCTGTTTCCAGAATGACGGTAGGAGGAAAGCGGTCTGGCTCCGGCAGGGTCTGGCCCTTCACTTTGGGGTGTCTCCCGTTGCTGTGACCCAAGCTGAGCCACCCCTAGGCAGCACTCTCTACCCCTGCTCCCCACCAAGGTCCAGCTCATGCATCAGACCCCCGTGGAGACAGAGACCCAACCCAGCCCCTCCACCTGTCCCCTAGACCTGCTTAGCTACCACGTCATGTCTCTCTGCACCAGCATTTCTTCCTGCCACATCTCCTCAGTTCCAGCCATGCCCCATGGCAAACTCCTCTACCCCAGCTCACCAGAGTTTCATTCCCCTCAGGAAACCGACTCCTCCCTGGTCTACTCCTTAGATCTCTCAGCTCTAGGAATCCTGACCCAGGGATGCCCAAGCTGTTGGATGTGTTGAGTGTAATTAATTACTTATGTTGATTATGCATTCCTGGTTGACTAATATCCCCCAAACCAAACACCCATGTGTCTCCACATTTAAACATAGAAATGTTTTTCAGATCTGGTGTTAATAAAAGTTACTGATTTGCATTTGGGAGAACAAGAGGAAGACTAAAGAGGAGAAAAGGGAGATGGTTCTTGTATAAGCAAATCCTTCTGTCATAAAATGCCTGGTTAGCTCTTGAGCCCTCTTGTATCTGTGTGCAGAGAGGAGACAGATGCTGCTGATGCTCTGTTGTGTTAGCTGTTGGTCCAAAATTTGTGCCTGGACCTGATTAAACTGAAATCTTATAGCTTCTCCAAAGTATTCCATCTATGGTAATGTGAACACACTGGACAAAAGAGTCCTAAGAAGAAAAATCTTCACCATTCTGGCATTTTTGGGCTAAGAATAATTACCCACAGAGAAAACTTCAGACCAAGGCTCTTCTTATAATACCAAAGAACCCTATCTTCCATCCCCTCACTGGGCTTGCTTGTAAGCGAGAATAAACACAAAAACCGTGACAAAAGGATAAATTTAATTACTCTGTTTGGGAAATTTTTGTTGGAAAAATAAAGCAGTAAGGAGTTCCTTTGTTAGCAAAGAAACTGCTGCTTCTTTTGTGAGCTGCTTCCATGTGGTCATTGGTTGCACATGAGTAAGTGATTATCCTGTTTCAGTAACATCCAGGAAACTCTGAAAAAACCCAAGACATAATGCCATTGCAATGTCTTAACAAATCAAATTTCTAACCCCTGCTGTCAGAGTTACAGTATTTCTGGGACTACAACAGAAAACAAGGGCAGAGCTATAAAGAACCCCCTTCAGGGGAAATAAGCAACTTCTGCTAGTATTTAACACCGTGTCTGCTGCTGCACCAACAGCTTAGGGCACAGACTGTTCCAGCCGTTTCAGCAATCCCTGCTTCACGCAGTGTGAGATGGTATGATTGTAAGAAACCCACCCAGCAGGAACCACAGCGGTATTGGAAAGAGCAACACTGGAAACGTTGTGGCCAAGGACCCTAGGCTGTCAGAGAAAATGCCACCTAGCAGCAAAACATAAGAACAAGCTGAGTGACAGTAGACAGTGCCAAAAACTGCCATTTTGATTGAGAAAAGAACAGGCTGTGTTGCAAACTCAGCCTAACCTTTACCTCCCCAGCATACTAGAAGTGATGACCCTGGGAGGAAGCAAAAAGGACAGTGCTGCTGGTACCCTGGCACAGCTCTCACGGCTGCCCCATCCAGGCAATGGTTATTTGGGCCATGCCAGAAGGCTGTGTATTGTTCATTCCAGTGCCTAATGTACAGCAAGACATCTTGCCTGTTGTTTTCTGTTAGAATGCCTGCACACTTCAGTCTCCCTGCTTAAAAACACTGTGGTTTCCATCAGTCTGACTACCTGTAACGTCAGCAGTTTTGCAGAGAGCTGCAAAAGAATCTTTCTTCAACTTGGCCAGCATCATTATCCATTTCTCCTCACTGCAATGTATCATCTTGAAAGCCTTTTTGGAGTTGCAGCTATACAAGACTCTCCAACACCCCTCCACCTGGCTGGCTGTGGTCCTCCTTGTACAGCTTAGTAAGCAGTTTGCATTAGACACAATGAGAATTACTTTTACCCTGTGTTCAAGCTTTTTTCACAGTTGCCTCCAAATCCTATCCACCACTCACTTCTCAGTCTGAACCAATGCTCAGGGTTATTCCTCCCTCACCCCTGTGTATTAGATGCTGCTGACACTTCTGCTTGTTGAGTTGTGTAAAAGTCCTGGTGGTCCAGTCCTCCCATTTAGAGACATCCCTCTGGACCAAGGCTCTGCCTTTCACCATGTCAGCCTCTCCCTCATAATGATTATTTCCTGCACTGTAAAAAGCAGAAAAAGAATATGTAAGTATATATCTGGATATATATGTATGTGTAGTGAGAGAGAGACGGAGACATGTAACATTCCTGTTTTCCAGAACTTAATCTTTTGTCTGCAGACATGTGCTGTTGCACTTCTGGTTTTTATGTTCCCTGGCAAAGAAATACTTCCACTAAAAGCAATAAATATAAAAATACTCAAGGAACAGAATGAGTACAAAACAGAAGCCAGTTTTCTCGAGGTTCCTACCTGTAGTTGCCAGTAACCATCTGGGACCTTTATTGGATCCTCTGCCAACTCCGTGGCCTCTGCGTGTTGGAGTGGTGCTGTGACTTGGCCAACAAGCACAAAAGGCCTCAGGTGATCAAAGGACTGATACTGAGTGGCAACCAGCCCTTTTGATAAACTCTTCTGTGGCGGCAATTAAAGAAAAAGGCTCTGTACAACCTTCCCGCCCCAACAATAGTCCAGCTATGGCAACTCTGTTCTCAATAAATTCTTGTTTAGAGGAAAATAAATAAACCTAAGTACACCTGCTGTTACAGCAGAATCCACTGAAAATTTAGGTTGGAAGGGAACCTCTGGAGGTGCCCAGCTCCAAAGACTTACTCATAACAAGAACAGCTTCAAGAGGCTTGCACAGCCAAGCTGGGAAGTCTCAAAGGCCTCCAGTAGGTCTCCTTTCCTTGTAGTGCTGAAAGGAATGAGAAGGAGGTGTCTTTACAAACAAACTGTGGGCCTGNTGGTGCAAACATCAGACTCACAGCCAACACTCACTGCATGGTGTGCCTCCTCAGACACCCTCGGCATAGGCAGGCATTGTTGCAAGCACAGGAATCCACCACCAAGGCTGCCACAGCTTGGATAGGCAAAGGTGCAGTGCACCAGAGAGGGAGAAGGTCTCCACCCCGGGGAGTGGTTCCTGGACAGGGCTGCACAAAGCCACAGCTGGCCTGACCTCATTCGGGGAAGAGACCTGCCGTATGCCAGGGCAGGAGACCTTCAGAAGGCCCTGCTGGGTTTTGTGCTGCTGGGTCTCACGCGACCCTACATGTCACCCTGGGCTCAGCTGCAGCCCCTGGCCATTCTGGGCAGGTGAGAGCCCGAGGAGTTGTGTGCACACAGGGGTGCACCGGGAGCTGCCCCGGGTGTTCACCTCCACTACCCCAGGGACATTTCCAGCCCCTGTTACCTCTGAGCTGAGCTGCTTCAGATTACTCATCCCTGGTTTGGATGGAGGGGTCTGAACTGCAGACCCCAGAGGCTCCACCAGCACGAGCACTGCTGGGGGTCTGAAACCAGATAGGTGAGATAAATCGGCCATAAAAGCAGTGGTGAAGGTGCTTCACTAAGCTCAATGAAGCGTAAAACATGGTCTGTGGTACACAATTGAGATTAAAACACTAGCTATTGCCTACAGCTTCTCACGTTTCACTGATAAAAGAAAATCCTCCCTAGGTGCAAATGCCTGCAAAAGTTTGTCTTTGTTCTGAGGTGAGTGCAAATTGACCCATCCTGGCAGCTGTGTGTTCTCACCTTGGTTTAGAAGAGATTCTGCAGGCAACTGTTTTGTTTTTTCTGCAGTCAAATAGCTGGCTTCCCTCCCTTTCACAGGAGGAGCTGGGCTTCCACCACTAGGCTTGGGGTTCTGACTATGAAAATAGTAAGAGGAAGGTGCCAGCAGGTATTTTCAAGAGTCTCAAACTCTGACTTCAGCCCCTTGTGAGGTGTGTGTGTGCTTCCTAGTGACAGGGACAGCATACTCAGGGATCTCATGCAGCCACCCTGCTGCATGAGGATATTACAGGTATTGATTAAAACCCAAACAAACCACCTGTAGGTGAACAGTGATGCTAGTCAACCACGTGTGCCTTGTCCACTCTGCGATTTGTTATGGCCAGGCTACACACAAAGCAGCAGCAGGACACCAGCTCTGTGCTGCCTCCACAGCCAAGCAGCAGTACAGGCTGCTGGAGTGTCTCTGTCCTGGTGCCAGTCTCTCCTGTCAGCCCATCCCTCTCCTGCCATCTGGGAAAAAATGCCTAGTGAGTTCCCCCCCGGCCAGGCTTCTACACAAATGGGTGAGAGGAGCTGTGGTTGTTGTGGACTGCCTTACTGTGGGACAAAGCACCCTTCTCCAGCTGGACACTGCCCATCCTAAGGGACAGCAGCTGGTCTCCTGCACTAAACCCCTCAAGAAACACCCAGAGGTGGAGGCATGACCGAATGAAGGCCAAGCTGCTTGGACATTTTGAGTGCTTTTATTTGGAGTACTAGGGAGGAATGGTCTGAAGGGAGAGCGCTTGCAGGAACAAGAAATTCCAGCTTCCCTGAGGCTTTCTGCGAATGGTGCACAGGACAGCGTGGTGGCAAGTGTGTGCTATCAAACCCTAGCCCTCCAAGTCTGCACACTGGGCACAGATTCATCCTCACCATGCTGTCAGACAGTTTGGTTTCCTCCAAAGCCAAGCCCCATCACAGGCAAAAGTATTTCGCACTGGTGACAGAGCAGTGAGACCAGGAGAGCAGACTGAGTGTCTTGCTGGTGCTGATGATCTCAAGGCAAGGACTGCGACTGGGGCTAACCCTGGAGAAAGGCTACTGCCTGCCAAGCCACAAACACCACTTCTTGTCCCTTCCTTACTTCTACTGCTCATTTTACTGCCTCTTGCCTCATTTGTAAAAGCATCCAAGGGCCTTGCCCAAGATTACGCCTTGGAAGTGTAACACAGCCTGCAAGTTAAATATACTCAATCCTATCAAACGTCACCAGGGAGTGTCGTTACTCATGATTAGTCTACATTTACATAGAAATTAGTCTTCTCACAGTTCTCCCTTGTCTACAGTCCTTAAAAATGAAAGATAAATGTCTTGAATCAGTTTCTGCCTGCGAAAAACAGCTTTTCAGCCGAATTTTTTAGTTCACTTCTAGCCTTGAAGCAGTTTTGACATGACTCACATGTTAAAATCACTCAAATGGGTTGGAAAATCCACCTTCTAAAATAATTCTGTAACGTGGTCTCCACCTCCAAGACGATACAGCTGAAATACACCATGTCACATTTTGCTTTCAAGAGGCCTCCTCTGCTCTTTATGCACCCAAATCAGTGCCTGTCTATCCTCACATCACAAGCTGGTTTAGGACTTCAAAACCATGCAGATTAGAAACACAGCAGCCACCTCTGTGAAACGTGCAAGGGTGCCCGTGGTTCTGTTGGTTTAATGCATCCAATGCATAGCTGCATACGTGGCTCCTGCAGACATTTCCTGCTAATTGCATGTGGAAACACTACCTGGAAGCTGTCTTCTCTGGCAGCCCAGCAACTGCAGGCTGTGCTAGATCTCCTCATGGCCCTCACTGCAAACAGCAGAAAACCAACCTGCACAAAGCAGTGCCTAACCAGCCTCAGGTCAGCCAGCTGCTCCTCGCAGCCTGGGGAAGCTGCCAGTGCCTCCAAGATGTCCAAACCAGGAGTCAGCTGGGCAGATGAACTCAGGTGAAGCCAGTGGGCAGTCTGGGCATGGGCCCTTTACATGCTGCTGCAGACCCCCATGTAGGCAAATGTGAAGGGCATGAAGCAAGCTGAAGACTCCCCATCACAGCTGTTCACCCATACCAGAGCTCAGCACCTGCTGCAGCTGCATTTGGTCCTCTTCCCTGCAGCTGTGGGGGAGGCCTGGTATGAAACAGGATATGAAACCTCCAGCCCAAGACTGCAGGTGGGCACTAAATGTGTGCATAGGAAATCTCTGACCACACTTGGGCCATCCTTTCACCTCTCAAAAGGAGAAGTAAGAATGACTCCAGCTCTAAATACACTCTCTACCAAATGACCTTTTGCAGCACGGCCACTTTCCAGGGAAACAGTAGTTCCTACTGCTCTCTCTGGATCCCTGGCCAAGATGGAAACCCTGGGCAGTTCTCAGGACCCTTGCCAACCCACAGGTATCTGGTGGAAAGGGGATTTCAACCCATCCCAAGGAGAGGTAAAAAAAGCGCCCATAACTAATATCAACTGGTTGCTGTGTTTTAGGAGGAAGGCCTGTCAGCTGATGGAATCTCAGCATGTTGGAGGAATGGGCCAGAAGTCAATTTCTGCACAGGAGAGGTGATTCTTCCTCACCACTTTGTGCTGCTGAAGACTCATCTCACTAGTGCATCCTGCAGTTTGGGCGTACAAGGAAAACACTGACAAACTGGAAAGAATCCAGCAGGGACCACTGGAATGGTGATGAAGCTGCAGCACAGGGTGCATGAAGAGACATTGAGGGAACTGGGCTTCTCCAGCCTGGAGAAGAGGCAACTGGGGAGTTCTTACAGGGGTCATCCACTTCCTGAATGGTGGTCATGGAAAAAACAGAGACAGACTCTTCCAGAGGCAGACAAGGACAGGACATGGGGGAACAGATAACAGATAACATGCTGCTGGATGGGAAATTCCTCCACTGAGGGTGGTACGACTCAGACATCAGGTCTCTGTCCCTGGAGGTATGCAGAACTCAGCATGGCTGAACACAGCCTAGCTTTGGACTGGGGAGTTGAACTGCAGACCTCCAGAGATGCTTTCCTACCGAGACCTCCTGGAAATGTGGTATTAGAGGGAAATTAGCTTCCTTCCTTTGCAGCTTTGGGCTTCCTCCTGCTCTGACGCATCCCTAGTGCCTAGGACAGATCTGAGACACTACATGCCTCCCCCTCACCATGCCTGGGCTGCCTTCCTCCTTGTGCAATGTTAACATGGAAGTGAGGATTTCCAGTGTGGCTCCTTCACAGCCTGGCAAAGGCTGGAGGCTGTGTATCCTGTATCCCAGCAGGCTGGCTGAAAGAAAGGTCTCAAAACCCAGAGCTGAGCTGGAGCAGGCACCCCTGTAGTGCACAGTGCTGTGCACTGCCAGCTGGGCCAGGAAATAACACAATGCTGCAACTCAGAGCCCTCTAACATGCCTTTGCAGATCTTCTCTGCTCCCTCCTTGAGAAGTATTCGTGTCTGCGCTGTGCTGATGCAGAGCAGTGACGGAGCAGCCAGGGGAATGAGACAAGGGTGGAAAATGACTGCAGGCATGTATTAAAGTGTTCAGCTTGTCCAGCTGAAAGAGATTTTTGCCAAACGATTTTATAAGGAATGAGGCATTTTACAGGAAAAGCAGGGCCTCTCGTCTCATTTCCTTTCCCCTCTCCTCTATGAACTTCAAAGCAAAAAAGGGTCAATACAGAGGCCAGGCAACTGGAACTGAATTCCTGAGCCCTAAGGCCTAATTAGTCCAAGATACATTTCATTGGGTATCTTTCAGAGACTGGCCTAAATTACCAATCTTCCCTGCTGTGCTGCTGAGGGTCGGATGCAGCCAGAGTGTGGTCCACAGTTTGCAGGGCCCCAGCCTCACCAGAGCTCTTGGGGGGAGGGGGAAATGTCTCAGTCCAAGCCCCACTGACACAAGGCTCTCCCAGCCCCCTCCAAGCTTTCTGTGGCCTCAACTAAAATCCCCTCTTCAGGACAAGGAATGTGTCCACAACTAAACCCCCCTCTCTCTAACGTTCCTACCTCCCAGGTGCTTGTTCCAGAGCTGCTGGTGACTGCTGCTGACTAACTAGCCCCAGAGTTAGGGGGCTGCTGCCCTTCCTTGGGTCAGCTGAGGCTATCAAAGAGCCTTCAGCCATTTGGAACTACCCTTCCAGCAATTATAGGCTGATGTTAAACCTCCCTCCTCCTCACCTCATCCAGGCACGCTGAGCCCAGATCCTGCCAGCAGACTGTGTGCTCCATACCCTTTCCTGCCTTGCAGCTGTTTGCTGGTCACCCTCCAGCTTCTCCACATCCTTCCCTGATGGATACCGAGAAGAAGGGACAACAACATACCTTTATCTCCTCACATGACCCAGCAATGACAAATAAAACTTGGTTTTGCACAGGTTTGATGACTCTCATAACAAATATGCCTGGAACCACATATCAATCTCAATTCACAGGTCTCTCCGTGCGAGACAGAGACACACTGGTCTTGGGGTGGGGCTTTTCTTTAGGGATTCATAAAAAGTATTCTGAAGAACTGAGAAACAGAAAGCCCACAGGCCATTTCCCCTGCACAGCCTCTCTCAAGAGTCTGGCCTGAGAGGGGTGCCTCTTATTTTGAGACTACAGTAAATGCACTTTGACGGAAGGACTTGTGGCCCGAAAGCTGAGAAGAGCCAAACTTCACTGTAGATCACTAGAGCAATTCAGAGAGCAGGGAAGGGACATCTTTGTCACTGTAAGCTTATGTGGCCTCCTGGTGCCACAGCACAGCTCTGGAGCATAGGAAACAAGCCTTGCAGCTTGTGAGGCAGCAGAGAGTTGCTCATGAAGTCTTATGTCTGACTGGCAGGGAATGTGATGTCCTCATGGATGTGGGGTGGGCTGTGATTCTGCATCCCATCCACTTCATGGATCCTGCTCCACAGCCAGTGCAGACTGGTGACCTGGTCAGCATAAGGCACACCTCACTCCTGGCTGGGTGCTCAAGCTGCTCTCCCAGAGAAGCAGGAGAGCAGTATGCATGAAGGAGGGGAAAGCAGGAAATGACTACTTTTGAATCAGGAGAAATTAAAAAAATATTTTATTACTATTTTCTGCCAGAAAGAAAAGTAAACATCTTGCCTTAAAAATTTTGATTCCAAGGTGCTTGCTCACCTTCCATTTAAAGAATGGGACCAATGAGGGCTTGGGATCAGCTCCAGTGAACTACAAATAACTGTGCTGCTTAATTGCATCGACTGTTTATTTCCCTTTGCATCCACTTCCCAATGGAGCCAAAATATAAAATGGAACCTCTCCTTCCTTTATGCAATGCTCTGCCAGAGCTGGCAACCTGTGAGTGTTGTCTGGAAGGATCTCTGGAGGTCTCCAGATGCTGGACTGCTGCCAGCACCAGATCGGATTGGCGTAGCTGTGTCTAGCCACAAAGTCAAAGTCTGACTCTCGCATGCTTGCACAGCACTTGGAGCACTGGCACCCTCTTCTCAGATGGAGCTCATGGAGAGCACAAGAAGGTTTACCTGAGGTGCCCACCTCCCTCTGCATCCATCAGGAAAGGAGGCCCAGAAGGGGCAGGTAAAGCAGCATGCGCCCAGCCTGTTGGCAGGTTCCCGTGCTGACTTCACCTCTCAGAAAAATGCCATCCTGAGCTCTGGGACAGTTCAGGACCAGGTAGCCTGACTGTTGCTTTCTTTCTGCTAAAGGCCATGAACACTGGAGGGAGAACAGCAAGAGAGCACCAGCTGAATTTACTGAGGAGTTGAGCCAGATTCCTATGTGCTGCCAGTACAAAAATAGCTGCCATCTTTAGATTGTATGGCTTTTCTTTGTTAGAATCTGGATCAGACTTGTTTTCAAAACAACCTTCAAACAACATAAATATACCTGTCATTGAAAACAAATATTCCTGGAACAATTAAACAATACTTCCCTGAAGTAATCCCTGTACCTCTGTAAAAGCATGCACCTCTGTGAAAGCAGTTAAAAGAATTAGCTGGAATCACAGAGAAGAAACAACGGAATGCAAAATGTTAGCCGTGTACCTCAGGCACTGTTTTTTCAACTTCATGCTATTGGATTACTTTCTTAAGTACTCTGGGGACAGAGACGGCAAAGAACAGCTTTCCTTGGCAAAGGGAGGCAGTTTCTCACACACAGCTCTGTTTTCCATGGCTCATCTAGCAAAATGCACACGCCTGAGAAAACAGCAAGAAAACGTCCGTCCAAGAGGGGCCGATACCGTGGATCCCACATCCCCATGTACTGGCAGTCCAGCACTGGTATCAGGCTGGGTGGGATCACTGGATGCAGGTGGGAAGTGCTGCATGCCAGACAGGCACGAGCAGCTTGATCTTGGTGCTGCCCAGGGAACAAGGAGCCTCTCTTCCTGACAAAGAAGCTTAAGTGCAGCCAGGAGGATCGCAGTGAGTTTTACTGATCTTGTAGCACTAACCAGGGCTACAAGACTTTTGGCCTCAGTCAGAGTCCAAGCAGGAGGGATGGACAGCCAGAGCCACCTTAAGTGTGTTTAAAGGAGAGTTGTCTTCTCACACTCATCGAGGCACCACTGAAGGGCTCTGCCCAGCAGAGCAGCATTTTCCAATTCTTAGTTCATAATTAAAGCAACCAATGCTATTAATTTCCCTACTGATACTGCTTTGTGCACTGTCATTCTTTCATATATGACCACATTCTTTGAGATGTAGAGCTCACAATGGCTTTTTAAGGCTTGCAAACTGCAAGTAACACCCTGGATTTGCAGCTGCAAAACTGCACGTGGAAAGAAAGCGGTGGCCAAGGAACGGTTGTGTGTCCTTGCCAGAATGCCTGACCTGCAGCCAGACATGGCTGTGTCACCACAGGGAATCTTCTGAGACCCCTGTGAATGAAAGACACTGGGTGGAATCACAGAATCAGTTAGGTTGGAAAAAACCTCTGAGATGACTGACTCCAAACTATGACTGAACACCACCTTGTCCACCAGAGCACAGCACTAAGAGCCATGTCCAGTCTTTCCTTAAACACCTCCAGGGACCGTGACTCCATAACGTCTTTGGGCAATCCATTCCAATGCCTAGTCACCTTTTCTGTCACGAAATTCTCCCTGATGTCTGACACCCCCTGGTGTAGCTTGGGGCACCATGTCCTCTTGTCCTGTCACTGGTTGCCCGGGAGAAGAGGCCAATGCCCACCAGGCTTTCAGGGGGTTGTAGAGAGTGGTAAGGTCACCACCGAGCCTCCTTTTCTCCAGGCTGAGCAGCCCCAGCTCTCTCCGCCACTCCTCCTAGGGTTTGTGCTCCACACCCCTCACCAGCCCTCCGGCATCTCCATGTCCTTCCTGCGGTGAGGGGCCCAGAGCCGGACACGGCACTCTGGGTGCGGCCTCACCAGTGCTGAGCACAGGGCACAGTCGGCCCTGGCGCGGCCGGCCGCGCCACCGCTGAGGCAGGCCAGCATGCCCGTGGCTTCCCTGTCCCGCTGGGCTCCGTGCGGGCTGAGGCGGGGCGGCTGGGGCCGCACTGCAGCTCTGCGGGAACTCCGCACTCCGCGCTCCGCACTCCGCGCTCGCCGGGCCGCGCCCGCGG
>VZRX01003553.1:0-31306 GCA_013398075.1 Notiomystis cincta
TTCAGTATATTTTTAACTAAGAAATTTTTTCTGCAGTCCAAATTGCACAATTCAGCAAATCTCATCTTCCCTGCTGCCCCAGTTCCCTCACCAAAAAAAAAAAAAAAAAAAAAAAAAAAAAAAAAAAAAAAAAAAAAAAAAAAAAAAAAAAAAAAAAATTTTATTTTTTATGTGAAANTAAAAAAGTTTATATGTTTGAGCAGAGGCCATGCAATTAAGATGAGCTTTTCAGCTTCTGTGCACAGTCTGGAGTTCCTAGCAATCCCTCTTTCTTCTGTACAGTGTGAAGCTTGAGTGAATAAGGTAGGTTCCAATAATTAAACTTGCTCTATTGACCTAACCAAAATTAACTGGCCATGCAACAATGTAGCTGTCCATGTAAAAACAGGAAGTCAGATTTCCCCAAGTAACCCTTATTCACCATGAGAAAAACAGCTGGTGCTCTCCCTTTACATGCAAGTGTGTGGGGCATGGATAAAAGATGTATACTTCTGATATCCTCTCTTTTAAAAGGCTGTGGGTTTTTTTTCCAGTGGAAGTTTTCCAGCACTCAGTTCCTGAGAGGTAGGGCCCCAGGATAGTCTGGTCAAAATAGTTAGAATCATATCTTTTAAAGAGAAGTCTGTGAAATCGAACAAAGAAGCCACATTAGTATAACATGAATAATCCTCCCTGACCTCCAAAGAGAAAAATAATAAAGGATTTATTACGCTTTTTTTTCCTCCCTAAGAAAGAGTAATAAGAAAAATCCTCCTTACAACAACAATAACCACTGTTTCAGAATCAGAGCCTTTGTGTCACTGTTTTTCAGTAGTTACGCTACATTTCTCCCAGTACACTGCTGGGATTTTTTATTTTTTATTTTGCTACGCATGCTCGCACATCTGCTCCACATGTGTGATCAGCGACTGGATTTTCTGCGCTGAACGTCCTGTGAAATGGACAGAGTGGGCAGATCATTCCTTGGAGAGCAGAGAATCTGCCTCTGGTGGATTGCTGCCAAATGCAATGGTGTAATAAAGAAAAGAAAGCTGCTCGTTCGGATTGCTCTGAAATGAACTGTGTCCTCTCCTAAAATTCCATCTGGTTCGGATCCCTGGAGGCGCAGTCCAGCACACCTAGGTCTGGCAGTCTGTGCGTTTGACGGCTGCGAACGTCTCTGCGCAGGCTGGCGGGGGAAGGCAGGATCATTAGGAACCAGGAGAGGTGAAGCCATTGTACTCTCACTCCCTTTCACCCACCCAGACAAATTACAGGCGAGGGTTGAGGAGGTGAATGCACTTTCTGTTGCTGACACTGACAGATAATCTTTAAAATAGGTGTTGTAGGCTTTGGCTTTCTTTGTGTTGTCCGAAAGCTTTGTTTTCAGCTGGTGCAAACAGCAGCAGTCTGGCCTGACCGCCCCTCTTCGGGTTTGGCCCGTACCACACCAATCGAGGGCTCCGTAGTACCCTGTGGGAAGGAGACTGAAGTGAGCATTTTGGTATGTGTGCAAGGAAACCCAGCTTCCAAAAATCAGATCACACGAGGGACTGATAACAGATGCACAAAGTAAGAGAAGAAATTGACAGATGCTTTCCAGTTTGGGCCATTATCCCTGGTGAAACCCAACTCATACGGTTCATAGGTCACATTAGAGTCTGCTGCAGATTAATCTGCTTCTTTGCAGATGCTGGCAAAATTAAGATTACAACTGCAAGATGCTGGAGTATCCCTGAATAAAAGTTAATTTTCTGAAGTTATACCAGTGCTACTAAAAGGATTCTTCTGTGAGTTCAGTAGTTAGTTCTGCACCAGGCAAGAGTACCACATTGGTTTAATCCATCTCTGAATAGAGGTCCTGTAGAACATGACAGTTATTCTCAACAAGCCAAATATTTCATTTTAATTTTCTTCTCAGTCTACATGTATCCTTGTGAAATAAACAGGGCCTGGGAACAGTCCTGGACATTGAATTATGATCATCTATGGTGTTAAAGAGTTAGGCATCCCTAGCAGCCTCAAGGCTGCTGCCAACTACCCTTCAAACCACTCCCAGGCACAAATCAGAAGCAGGGGATTTCCAGAGCCATTCTCAAAAGACAATTTGTAAGCAGAGTCATGGTTTTGAAGGATAAGAATGTTTACTAGAGCAGAGCTGGCTGCACTGTACTCATTGGCCTTGGCTCCTGGGAGCACTATGGGAATGTCTCAGCTGACCATCCATAGGCCTGGACAATTCTCACCAGTGAGACATTATTTTAAGGAGAGGCAGAGCCTACCACTTTTTGAGACAGGGTTGTGGGTTTGGGGTTTTTTTGTGTGTGTCAGAGACAATTCTCTTTGTAAAAAATGCACAAATCATAAAGGTCTGAATTTATTTTCAAGGCTCCCCTCTGCAGTTACCACTGGACAGGGTTTTGTTTCCATGATTTTCCTGGAAGCTATTGGGCAGTTGAGTCCCTGCAGTAGTGTCACTGATGGGGTGGATCTCACAGCCTCTAGCTAATGTAATCACACTGCCCCACTGAATACACCCTAAAAATCTTTTGGTTTGTTTTTCCTTTACTAGAGGTGTTTTAAAATAACTAGCTGCTGGTTAAATTATGAGTTCCTATTGTTCTTGTTTATCCATCTGCTTGTAATTGTGCTGGTTTTGGTTCAGTATGATTTTTAACTAATTTGAAATCATTAGTTTGATTACTGCCTACCACCCAGAAAGAAATGGCCAAAATCCAGGATTCTGCCTTCGCAAAACTTTTCAAGAACTTGGATTCAGCTCAAATACAAATGAATTATTATTTTTTCAAATTTCTCTTGAGTCAGACATTATAAAAAATTGCATTGGAAACAATTACAGAGGGGGTGTACCTTATAGAAGTTTCTCCTTTGTCTTAAGCTGTTATTTTAACAACTATAAAACTGAGAAAAACATCACTTTCACTAATAGCTGTGCTGGCTCATCAGGTCTCAGACCAGGTATTCCAAAGAAAATCTCGTGTTTAGCTGGTACTTTCTGGGCTTCCTTGCAAGAATTTGCAAGCTGGCAGGAATTCCTGACTCAACCAGCTCCCAGTCCCATGGAAGGCTTTGTCCAAGCAAAACACTTCCAGGCTCTTTGCCCCCAAGCACTGGGGACAAAAATCAGAACCAAGGGCCAGGACTGGAAGGACTTCCAGCCAGTTGGGAGTAAGCTCTGATGCACAGACCTGTGAAGCCAATGGTTTTCCACCTTGACTTTCTGCTTGTCAGATTTTGAGAAATGCAAGGCCTTTGGTGTTCAGTGTTCTAGAATCAATGAACCAGCTTTCTTCAATCAGTAGTCCTGTGATAGGTCATCCCATTAGACAATTTCTGATATAAATTAGTGGAATAGACATTAGGTAGAAAAGAAAGCAGTGAGTGGAATTTTTATTAACTAATCACTAGGATTAATTAGTGGTACATGAAAAAGTTGAACTCCTAACACCAGATGAAGGTTGTCCAGTTTGGCAGTGGGAGATAGCTGGGGAGGGGGCTTAAATGTTTTCATCCAAACCTCAGATTAAAATATGGCAGGATACATCTAAGGAAATCATACTTGCAAAATAACACTATTTAAGTAACATAAAGAGCTCTCCAATTCTTTCAAATGCAGATCCTATCTTGATCAATTACTATGTCCAAAAAGAGGATTTAGCAAATAGCTAGTTGAAATGGGACAGGACAATTAAGACAAGTGCTGAAAAAAGGTATTCACCCATTATCTAAATCAGGTGACAGCATGAACTAGATTACAGAGCCCACCATTTGAAATTAGCCCATTCTGAAGTTCCTGTAAGTTCATTTAGAGGTATTGAGTATTTTCTTGTTTTATTCCTGCCTTTCTGTGTCCCCATTGGTGTTCAGCCTTCTCCTCTGTTCCCCTTAATCTAAAATCTCCCAGGAGTGCATTTTCCTTGTCCTGGCTGCAGCATTGCAGGGCAGCAACATGGCTCCTGCCACAGGAGGCTGAGGTCACACCACCTGTGCTAACAGGGGCTGCAGCACCTTCTGCCAACCAAATCTGAGAGGAAACACAGGGGAAAGAATCAATTGGATATGAGAGAAATACAGAGTTAGTTTAAACAGAAGGGATTCCTTCTTTGAGACTCTAGCAGCTGAGCAAGGCCCTTTGTCTTAAGTAACTTTTCCTCATTGTAAGACAGCAGAATTTAAACTAATGTTTGTCTGCACAAGAACATTGAATTTGATCATCTCACCCACCTTGTGAAATCTCTGCTACCCTTTAAAGAGCTGAAAAGTGTTCCCACTGGCTTAGGTGGGGTTTTGGATTGAGTCCCCCATATAGGTGCAGCAGAGAGCCCCTAATCAAGCAAACAAAGCTTCATGAAGTCAAACTGTTCTATACTCTGCAGTTCTGCTAAAATGTATTTAATTTTAATTGAAATCTTTGTCATTTTATAGGATTACACAAATGAATGGAATTAATATAGAGGAAGACATGGTGTTGTGTATGATAAATAGGTTATTTTAGCACATGTGGTGGTACAGAGGCAGAGCTCTTCAGAGCCATGCAGTTGTTGCCACTGCACCTGGCATGTGGCTTTCTGGATCTCATAAAGCTTAAAAAGAAGACTCCATAATACAGTACTGTGCCATACCACACCACACACCTCTTCATTTTGCAAACACTATGACAGCACTGGGGACTAGTGAGAGGAAAAAAAAAAACCTACTACTGGGGAAAAATGTTTGCCAACTTTGTCTGCTCAGTGTTCAGTACTGTTTTTAAATGCCTCAGCAAGTTGTTCTTAGGTGAAAGATAACAGTCTGCCAAGTCTTTAGAGTAAACATTTTGTGTTGGTCCACCCACAAAGTATTCAAATAAGAAACTGGAGCTTATTCAGTGTAACTCAGGTTTAATCATTTCATTTTCAGCATAGTTTGCTCTTCATGGCTTTTCAGATCCATCTCTTCATGTTTGTTCTCAGCCTCCTGAAGCTTCCTGCCTGCTCTTTCATGTTTGACATCTGGCTTAATCAGAATTAGGTTATCATTATACATGTGAACACATCTGATGAAGGTGCCTCTTTTATTACTAACCTGCAGTCTGGTTTTAAGCATTAACATCTTAAATATTGACAGGTTCTATTCTTGTTCCCCAAACTGCATATTGTAGGCATGTGTTTCTTCAAGGCCTATGGACACTAAAATGCAAGCAGATATATAGATATATAGATATATATCTATATAGATATATATGCATATATTTGCATCCATACACTTTTTGTATATAGATTATAGATATTATTTATAGATAGATATAATTGCATATGATATATATATAATATAGGCAACCATTGAGCATATTATTTTTAAGAGGATTTGTCTCTAAAACTGAATATTTCTCAATTATAACAGCACCTGTTGATCTCTGTGTAAGCTTACTTAACATCAGAACAGACTTCTGTTGACAATAGAGCAGCACAGAATCTCAGAGCACCATGTACTTGAGGGCCCTTTCCATGTGCAGCTGGTAAGTTAATGGCTGTACCACTACCAGTTGTAAATTAGGTGGAAGAAGATAGTACAAAAAATGAGAAGAAAAGCTTTGTCTCTGATATTATAGAGCAGGAGAGGAAACAAATAAAGGGTGCAGGTAGTATTGTTCTCAGAAACAGAAGAGGGATATAGAGATTGCTGGTCCCCAGTGGAAACCTGGATCGATGAGATTTTTCAGTTCAAAGAAGAGCAGGAAAAAGTAACCTGGGGTAGGAATGAGCCTTCCACTGGAAAAGCACACATGAAGCTCCTGATAGTATGGGGCTGCAGATGATGCCTTCGAGGCTGACCATAGCTGCCTATGAAAGGAAGAAAGCTTTGCAGCTGGTGCAGCAGAAGGGAGTTTGGCCAGCAGGACGTGCAGCTGAGGCTGAGACAGAGTCTGGAAAGGAGCCTGACCAGGAGCTGCCAGAAGGCCTTGACCATTCTGAGAAGTGTGAGCAGTGGTGAGTGCTGGCAGTGGGCTCCCAGTTCCGTCCCTCCCTGAAGCTACTTCAGTTTCTATCCCTGAACTGTGCACAGATTGCTAAAGGACAGAAATCTCTGCAGTGTGGCAAGACACCAAAACAACACACAAGACTTTATCTTAAGAATTTTGCTGTCCTTATAGCAACTTGCTTGAAGATTACCACAGGCTGTACGTGTGACTTAAATCCTGTTGCACTTCAGAAGATAAGAGAGCAATGTTTTTTCTGGCAACTACTGAGCTATATAGTTTCTTGGTCTCCATTCCTCAGGAGAAATCTGATAAAGTACCTTGGACATTTTGTCAAAACTTCTGCTCTTGTTATCTTTAGGACCTGAGAAATTTGCCAACATTCAAGGAGTTTGGAGTATTCCAAAGAAGAGAAACTGGTCCAGAAATCAATACTTTTCTCAAACAATTTTGTATATTTATAAGGAATAGATTGAACCTCTTTTCCTGAGGAGAAAACCCAGAGTTTTTTATTGCACCAATGTCCTTCTAAGTTACCTCCCCACAAGACTCCATTTCCTTCTATACAATGAAAAGGAATATACTGCAGAGGATTCATAAGTAACAGAAGCCAGGCTAATGGAAGAATCAAACTGACAGAGTCCTGCCAGGCCTGTGTTGCAGGTGAGATAGTAAGATTTGCAGAAGGCAGTGCTTATAAGTGCAAGCCCAAGGCAATACAATGGAAGCTGATATTTTGGGGGATATTGTTTACAATCTTCAGAAGCAACACCTTGTATAGTATGGCTGGACAACTGGGTTACTGTGGGGGATATGTAGGCATGTCTTTTTCCTGCCTCCATTTATTTCTCTCATTTGTGCAATCATCACATTAAATGATACCCTTTTCAGCCTTCCACACAGACAGCTGAGATCCCTCAGTTGCTTTAAATATGTCCTTGTATGAGCATGGAGACCAGTGGCACTCCGTGAACAATTTGTTTACTTGATTCCAGGTGGTCAAAGCTGCCAGCTTCAGGGGAACTTCACTGGACTGTCCATGACTGAAACTACAAGGAAGAGTTGCCATTTCAGCAGCTCTTTTTTCTTTCTACAAATAGCACACACCAAGAGATAGTTAAACCATATGCTGCTTTACAGTTCTATCTGGACTGAGCTTCCAGTCCTTAATGTGGACACTGTGGATTTTAGTTGGAGTACCTGTGAACCAAAGTCAGTCATGCTAGTTTCTCATGCAACACCTAGCTAAATCCTTTAAAACAGCTGTCTTGTCTTCTCTAGAAATAGCCAATGAGCTATTATGGAGAGGGGTCACATTGCAAGGAAAGGTGGGGCAGAGGTAGTAGCAATTCTTGATGGTGTGCTGCTGTCAAGAAGTGTAATTGCACTATCTTGCTGTCAAGGCTGTGGGCAAATCAAGACTCAGAAATTGTGTCTCAGCAAAATGGGAACAGCTCTCCCTGGCTATTACACATTGCTTGCTGTCACCTCTAATGAATGTTTATATAAAGTACTTGGGGATCTTCCCATGCAAAATGTTACATATAAGCCACTGAAAATTAATTTTTATTCTGTACTTGTTTAAGTTAATGCTAACAGTAACTAGTGGAAAACTTCAATTTCTGTCTCAAATAGGTCAGAATAATTGGAAAGAGCTGACTGGGTAAAATATATGAAATTTTAAAAAGTCTGTCTGAAAAGTGTGATGTGTTCAGAGATAAAGGGAATCTGTCATTTATCAGCACTTTTATTTAATCTAGTAAGAAAGATCAGCAAGAATATTGTCTAAGTATATTGCACTGATAACAGTCAGCACTAGCTGGACAAAGTTTGTAAAAAGTCCAGCATCTATAGGATATTTAAACATCTTACATGTAAGTGGTTTTCAGGCAACTTTGACACTGAGCAAAGGAGTCCAATCAACTTGGAGCAATGAATCTTCTCTCAGCCGGGGTGAGGCACTTATTAACTACACCTGTAGCACTAATGCTTAAAATAAGTGGATGCAACAAACAGTGCAAAAGAATAAAGAGATTAATGACGACTGAGAATAACAGTGACTGCCTGTGGCTTAAGCACTAGACCCATAAATTAGCACGTGTGCAGGTGCAATTCTGAACGTGCCTTTGTGCATGTGTGTGTACTTTTGGTGTCTGCCAGACAGAGATCACAGGGAGCTATTGCAGCTCCCTCAAGCCCTGCTTGGCTCTGGCAGTCGTTGAGGAGCTGGTAATTGTTTCCCCAAACTACATACCAGGTGCAGCTCCCTTGGCTCTAGATTGTCATTCAGAAAACTGCTCTGGACCCACTTGGGAAGAGCCCACGCCTTCTGCACACACCATCCTAAAGAAAGAGGGCAAGTGAGAACCAGAGAATAAGTACTTTGGTATGGAATGGATATTTTTCTTCAGCCTTTGCTGATTCTATCCTTAGCCATTTTATGTGATTGCATGACATTATTTTTAAAGTAATGAATTACCACAAATGTAATTTTTAAAGATTCTATGTAGGATTTTCTGAGCAATATACTTTCTTTTTTTAAGCTTTAAGTTTTAACGAAGTTTAAGTTTGATGGAGGTACCCGTGAGCCTGGGACTGACTACCTCAGAGGGCAGAGATTTGAGGCTGTCCTTCCGTAGCTGGAAGCCCGCAGCCTGAACCTTGGTCCGTGCCAGGCGGCCGCGCTTTCCCCCGCTCACGCACATCCACCTCACAATATCATAAAGCGCTTTGCATTAGCTGAACCCACGGACCAACCTTCCTCACAGACAGCACACAAATCGCAGCCAGCAGGGTTAAGCTGCCAAGGGGCTCGGGAGGGGCAGGGCCGTGCGGCAGCGCGGGCCCAGCGCGCCGGGCCCAGCGCGCCCCGGGAGCCGCGGCCGCTGCCGCCCGCTGCCCATTCCTGGTGTTCGACTCCCCCTGCAGGGCGAGCCCCGCCGCTCCTCGCCTGTTCGGGCGGGCTCCCTGCCCTCCCTGCCCTCCCTGCCCTCCCTGCCCTGACCCACTGCCCGCCGTGCTGGCCAGGGCATCTCGCTGAACAGGCAGGCAACAAGGAACGCTGTACGTTTAGCGCAGGGGCAGCCTTCGCCTCGTCATCGCCTCCTTTCTCTCCTCTTGCTCAGGATTTTAGGGTTTCAGCCCATTTCTTTCCGGCTCTCAGGTGCTTCTAGAGATGCTGTTTCCTCGGTCCCTCCCTTTCTGGTACAGCCCCCTCTTCCTGCACACCTCTCCATCATCTCTCTCACCATCACTCTGCAGCAAGGGCTGAGGGGCACAGATGATTTTTTTGATCCCTCCATGAAGTCTGACATTTGAATATCTTCAACCTATATCAAAGCCAGAAAATGGCATTTTCATTTTTTTCTTGAGCTGCTCTCTGAAGCCAGCAGAGCAATACAGAAATGCTAGGCCATAGCTTTGGTGAATTGATTGAAGCCCATTTAGATTTAAACCAGCTAAAACCTCTGACTTATTCTGATTTAGTTCCAGAGATCACTTCAACTTTGTAGGCAATGTGTTTTATTCCCAAAAATTCATTCAGGTGGAATACTCCAAATGGTTTTCTCCCCCTCATCCTACCAAATGTCAGCCTCAGCCCTAGGCAGAGAGCAGGCAGCAGTGAAGAGGGATGTGAGGATGTTTCTCACAGATGGACCCTTGGGAGAGCACAGTCCTGAGCTCAGCCACCATCTCTGCCAGGCCTGGCGGGCTGGGAAGGGACTGAGCTGGGTCCAGATTGGGCTGAGGGTACAAAGTACCTGCAGCAAAGGCTGTGCAGGGATCAGGAAGAAATGAATGCCAAAGAGCTGCCTGTCCCCAGGCCTCTCCTCAGGTCCCCCAGCCAGCCCCACCTCTGTCTGCAGGGGCACTGGGCTGGCAGGGTTACACACACATGGACCAGCTCTGCTCCCCTAGCACTGCACACACAAATTGGAAGTCCAGTGTCCTCTATGAAACACTTCCAAAACCCTCAGTTCTTAACAGCATAGTGTCTATGGGTTTATCCAAGAAGGATTTCAGTTCAATTCACATTGCTGATAAACAACATAAACAGGGATGAACATCTGTAAATCTACTGCACAGCATCAAACGAGTCAAACGAGAAACATGGCTGAGTAATTTTAATACACTGATAAATCCTGTGGTCCAAGGTCCTTGCCTATATCTCAGGTACATGACTAATACCACCTATTATCTCTAGAGCCACTGAAAAATGAATGCAGGCAAAACAAGATTTCCATAGTTCAACTGGTTAATCAAGGGTTCCCTACTACACAGAGTTGTTTTCAGCACTTGAGTATCATCTCAGCAGTAATAAATTTTACAAGACAGCACCTTCAAGCATTTATGGTTTTCAATTTACAAAAGACTTCATAAATATGAATACATTCACTGTAAGAAATGCTGTGTGAAGTAGCCATCATTCATATTGCACAGAGGGAGAGGGTGAAGCATAGTGAAGTTTACCAACCTGTCAGCTCTCATTTTCCCTGAGCAGGACTAGTGCCCAGGAAACCAGATTCCTTGGTCTTTAGTGAAACATGTGCACCATACTCACTTTGCTCTCTTATGAGGAGAAAAGAGGGCAGCAAGACACAGTGGGGGCCTAAGGGGTCTCTGTGATCTGGCACTGGCCTCACTGTTCTGGGGATTTGTGTTTCCTCAAGCAGTGCCTGTGTTCTCAGCCTTCCCCAGCCTCCTAACAGATCTGTGTCCAGCCTCACTCCTTGGGTGGTTAACTTAGGCTGTGGAGTTCCTTGGAGAACAGCCACTGTTTTAAAAGTGGCTGGCACATTAATGTCTCAGTGAAGATCAAAAACCCAAAGAAATGCATTCTGTGTACAGCAATATGTTAGTTTCTTCAGAAATACTTTTGTTAGACAAGTGTCTGAGTTCAAGTGTTGTTTCTACGAATGAACACAGCAGTGACAGTGAGAGCCAGATCCCAGAGAGTTTGCAGGAGTTATTCTTGTTTCAATTATATATATAAAATATACCTGTTTGGACCTGTTCTAGTACACAGTGGAAGCCCATGCCAGAATCAGTAACTAGCAGTCACTCTTGAAAATGTCATTAGTAGGAAAAAAAAGATATTTTTGATGTTTTAAACAGCAGATCACCTTCTCAGAATTTCTGACTTTAGCATCTTTTAATTCCTTTTACCATTATTATTATTATTATTATTATTATTATTATTATTATTATTATTATTACTACTGCTATTGTTATTTATTCTTTCACTTAATTATATCATATTTGTTCTTTCCTCCCCAAGATTCCTGTTCTAGATACTTCAGGATTGACCTTTGGCACTGTAGAAACTGACCATTTCTTCTTTCATCCAATGAAATTTTTATGCACTCTTGCACACTTCTCTTCAAATACAAGTAGAAAGACTATGGTGCACTATTTTACAGTTTTGTGTGTCTGAAAGTTAAACATGTCTTTGAAATTAGTTGAACGTAATAGAGGTACAATCAATTGAAATAAGACACTTTTTCTCACTTGCTTTTATAACTGTTTTGGGCAGGATGAATCACTTCAGATGATTCAATGCAAAAATATTGTCAGCACTTTCTGAAAGAGATGCTAAAAGAAGTTACATGCAATATCAAGACTCACAGTTGCCTTCAAGTAGTTTATAGAGTCAGAGTTTATACCTAATTTCTACCTGACAGCAAATGTGCATGAAACTCCAGACCTGAGTGGAGATGGATGCCTGCACGTAGTGAACCCAGCAAGGATCTCATACAGGAGGGCACCTCTGCTCACTTGTGTGCTCTCAGCTCTGGCCAGGTCAGAGGTCCCACTGCGAAAGCCCAGGGGCACCTGCATTACTGTAACTTTGGACAAAAATTAAAGGTGAGGATAGGATAAAAGTCACAACCTAGCTTACAGGCAACCCCAAAAATTTCCAGCAGGATTTACTGTTCTACAGCTCTCATCAACCATAGGTACTGCATTCTGCAACCAGGAAAAACACACTTGGACTGCACAGACACAAAGCAGAGTTTTAACTGCAGAGGGCGTGAAAGAGCTACTGAAGAGCAGAGTGTTTTACTTCCCAGGCAATATTACCTGCAACAAAATTTTCTTTTTTTCCCACACTGAATACTTAAAATACCACATTTTTCTTCCAAAAGATCCTCCTAGGATCCATCTGAATGCTTTCTTGTGGAAAAATACAAACCTAATAAAGAACATAAATCATTAGATTCATTCTAAAGGATATTTCTTTATGATAATCATGGGCTAGAAATCATTCTGTTATCCTCACTGAATCTCGTGGATATCTCTTCTTATTATATTTTCTTTCCCATTTTACTTCACACTCAAAACAGGATTTTTTATTCATTTGCATACAAGATTGATAATGTAGGCTGAACTTACATTTACCTGTTTCCCACTTACTGCCTTATGTCCAGCCATTCATTAATGCTCATTTGAGTCACAGACCACATCTATCACAGCTAATATTTTCTAGGTTTTTCCTGATGCTTCTAAGGTTTTAATCAAACTTGGCTTAAGATTAAAAAAAAAAAAAAATTAAAACCGAACAACAAAAACAAAAACAAAAACAAACCAACCAAACAAACAAAACCCCAGAAATTTTCAATAAGTACGAAATAGCATTCAAAAAACCCACTTGAATATTCATAACTTGAACACAGAATTGTCCAGAACTCGCCCATTTCGTAATTTAGGGTTTTCCAGAAATCTGAAACAAATCTTACTCAGTGTGTGTTTTGAGAGGAATGAAAAAGGTCTGCAAAAACCACTACCAAAAATTCAGCCTGAGGCAGATACATGTTGGCAGGAGCTGTCCCAGACGATAACAAATGCTGTGCCATCCTCCACCCACACCACCTGATTAGCATGAATCCCCATTTTTCCATTAGCCCACATGCTAAAGGTGTTTTCCAGCCTCCTCTTGAAGGTAGTTGCATCTTTGTTTTTCACTTTGTAGCTGACACCATGCCCAGAGTTTTTTCATCCCAGGTTATCACTGCTGGGAATCAGAGAAGATGAAGAGAAAAATATTGGCCTTTCCTCTGCCACCAGCAGTATTTGTTGATAGTTAACTTGGGAAAGATTTTGGATAAAATATTGATGGATACCAGCAGAGGGTGCATTGCTGCCACTGTAATGACTGTTGTTATACTGCAAGTAACCGTAAGTAACCATGGTGCAGCAAAGCTTTGGACGAATCCTGCACATTCCAAGGCTGTTGGAGCTGCCTACACAGAGGTGCACAATCAGAAGCAGGATTAAAGACCAAAGTCAGTGAAGCCACTTGCTTTAAAGATTAAGAAAAAAACAAACAACCAAGGAGAAGTAATGTGTGTTTTCTGCTGTGCACTCAAGGCACTTTGCAGCTTTTCTTGAAATATCCATCATAAAAGTACTTTGATCTGCTGTGAGCAGCCACTCCCAGAAGGGGTGAGAGACACCTCGTTTCCTTCCTTCCTTTTCTTATCCTGACCTACCAGTCTGGAATGCAGTTCACCTCTGAGCATTTTCAGATGTATCATTTTCAGAGAGGTTTGCATGTCACAACACACAACCGGGCTTACTTTGCTGCTCACAAAGCCTGCACATGACAGCCAAAGAGAGGAGCCGCGTCCAGCCTCTGACCCGCCCGCACTCCAGCCCTTGTCTGCCGAAGGGGCACAACAGGGTTAGAATAACAAACACTCGTCTTGCCCTCAACATGGGCAGGACCTGCAACTGCAAAGTAAAAAAAACAGTGCCCCACAGTTGAGTCACGGTTTAGGCAAATCTGTGATTCTGTTGCTGCAGCCCTACACGCCTCCAGCACATCCGTTTGCAGCAGGAATCACGATGTACCTCCTCCCCCAAAGCATCCCACCTGGTGACTCTGCTGAGAGGCACTCAATTTTTGCAGGGTTAGTTTCTAGACAGGGAACAGGTTTTCAGCTTCCTTGTCTGAATTTCTATGCAGCAGCACAACCCTGAGTGCTAGCATACATAGGAGAGAGGGACAAAATACAGGGTCCAAAGAAGGCCAAGTCTTTTTCTAGTCCTGCACAAAATCATCCTTTTAGGCTTATTGTGCTGTCACTGGATTCAGAGTGAGTACTCTCTAAAGAGAGATATTAAATTCTGAACTGCCCTTCAGAAATGCCCCCATAACCCCACGTACCACATGCCTGTGGGTGCTTAAGCTGGAGTCACAACTAAATTCCAAAGCATAGTGGGCATTAATCAAGACCATAATGTTCCCTACCAAATGGCAAGGGAGTTGAGCACAGCACAAATACACGCTTAGAACTGCAGCACAATAAAAATGATGATGATGATGATGATGATGATGATGATGATCCCCCAGCATAACCAGTGGTTATGTGTGGGTTAGCTGAAGATGGCCAGAGGGAGGAGATGCCATGCATTCTTGAGTGCACTGCAAGGAAATTTCAGTCCCATTGGCTTCGGTGGGGCTTCAGTGAGGCCATGTCTCTGCTGTGGAAAGGAACTGCTTAACACAGCATCGTGGGGTTCCTTGCTTTTTGTCTCTGAGCAACTCCGGGCAAAGCCACTGGTTACTAAGTGAAAACATACTTTTTCCAGTCACCAGGACTATAAGCCATACCTGGATTTGGCTTTTCTTTCTTTCACGTTTTGTTGTTGCCGCCATTCTGATAGATTTGCAAATCTGCCTCCTTGACTAGGTGCTGACTTTACAAACCCAAGTTTGGCTACTGGAGCAGGGGAAGGGGGGTCTGACCTTGGGGTGGATTATTCCCCCTCGGTGGGATGGCTCTGCTTACAGCTCGACTCCAGCTAATAGGCGGCATTCAGCGTCAGCCCAGCAGCTGCCATGCAGGAGGTCTGTCCCTCCGGGCAGCTGCTGCTCATCTGCCGGCAGCTGGCAGCGGAAGTGACATCTGTTTTCAGTCCCAGCTGTGAGCAGCACGGAGGTGCCAGAGCCCAAATGCCTCAGTTCTCGATCCAGGAGCGAGGAAGGGTTTCTGATGCCAGACCACGGCCTGGCTTGCAAGGGAAGGGAGGGGGGGATCGTCTCTTTCGACGATGGTGGGCTGGGAGGAATGGGAAAAGAGTGACAAATATGGAGAGAAAGAATAAGCAACAGAAGTAGGGGAAAGGATGGGAAAAGAGCACAGGAGAACACAGGAATGGCTGAAATGAAATAGAAATATGAAATTGGAAGTGTCCAGTCTGAGGCACAAAAACAAAAGGAAGGAGGCAGAGTAATGAAAGAGATGCAGAAGCGACAACAACCAACTAACCAAGGGAGACAGTTCTCTAAAATGGCTGCTGAAGAGAAAAGTGCCTTACTGAGCTGCCATCCAAAGTGCTACTGAACCTGGAAAGCATTCCTGCCTGCATCCCTTAGCCTCTCATGCCATTCAAGGGGTCTCCTCTGCAGGTTTTGCCATCTGGTGGAGCTCTGGTATATTCTCTCTTGCCTCCTTGATTCTCTATGCTGTTTAAATTCACATCACTTTTTTCTTGTCCAAGTCTCTTACTCTCTCATTTATCTTTGTAACTGTGTTATGATTCAGTGTTGTGGCATTTTAACTGAATTATAATTTTAGTTTCTGAGATGGGAATAGGTGCAAGATGAAGGACAAGATCCATTTCAATCTAAAGATTGAAAGCATACTTAAATTAACCTTGGAATTAATATATTAAGAAATGCCACTTTGCTCCCCAAGTTGGTGTATGCAAGACAAGTGACTTTATTATATCATGAAAAGTATTTTCAGAATTGGGACTGTTTCCTCAGCACAGGTGCTGAAATTGTGTTTTTTTCAGCTCTCTAAACTAATTGAGTATTCCTGGAAGAAATAATGAAGGAAAATGCATATTTAACAAGTGCTTTACAGCCCTGTCAATCAAAATCAACCTACACTGGGAAAAAAATGCAGTGTCAGTGACTGCTTCTTTTCCTTGGTGCTTGCCAGAAGCACAAGATAAACTGAATTCTGGTAAACAACTGGGCTGGAAAATGGGCTGAGGGAGACAGATGCCATAAAAATTACCAGTCTGAAGTTGATAGTGTGGGCATTGGGGCACAAAGATTTTAACCCATTTTCACACTTTGCCTTTTGTATCTCACTGCAGGCACTCAGAGCAGGGCATTAATCATTGAACTGTGTGCCTTTACAAGTTGTTCAAAATCAGGTGCAAAAAGATTGGATTGGTTGAGTTGGGCAGGAATAATCTTGCCCCAAACTCTGGCCTACAGGAACACTGTTAACATAAGTCTATTCCTGAACCCCCAAACTTTCCTCAACAGAAATGAAGGGATTGTCTGCACATTGGTGGATGCTTGATAAGATTAAATAGAATTTCTCAGAACAAAATTATGGATAAAGAGGAAGGAGATACAAAATAGAAAAGCTTTTGCATGTCCCAAAGTGATGTGCTCTTCTTCAGAAATAAAAGCCAAACAAGCAGTGAGAAATGACAAGTGTCTGAGGCAGGGGGAACAGAGCAACCAATGACCTACAGACAGGAAAAGCTGTATCTTCAGAAATTGCCAAGCACTAATTGCAACTTTTACATGTCTTTTCATGGCACCTAGAACAGCACTGTGGAGATGATGAGACTTTGGTATCACATAGAAATACAAATTTGAATACAGCAAAGGTTCCATGGCATCCAGAAAATTTTTATTCTGCAGCCCACATTGATTATCAAGATGAGCCCAAATAAAGCTGACTCTGCTATGCCATTGATTACAATAGGTAACATCTCACTTTCTTTCTCTCTCCTTTTTGGTATAGTTTTGGGATGTTGGGTTATTTTGTTTATAATGCCACCATCTTCTATCCTTTTCATTTCTTTCTTCTTTAGAGGACCATCAAGCCATTTTTTTCAAGCTAGATTGTCTGAAAAGCTAAAGAAAAAAAGACTAAGTAGAAAATTTCTACCTAACTGATTGAAGACAAAGTAATACAGATTACAGGTTTTGCATGAAGTAGATTAGTTTCAGTATACAAATCTAATCTACTAAACTTTGCAGTTATGAAAAGCATTTCTAGGGCCACATTCTGAATTCCCTTTTCTGATGAGCACTACCCAAGGAATACTAATTAGAGTGCTTGAGGAGTAAGGTAAGCAAGGCTGGCAGAGTCTGAGCTTTTATTTACTTTCTGTTATCTCTGTCCAAATGTTCAAAGCAATATGGGTGGTGACTGATTCACTAGTTAAATTCAAAACAGCATGTGTGTACAAAAGGCTGCCAAGTTTCTCATGTATACTGCTATTTGTGAGAAGCTATGCACAGACAAAAAACAATCAGTCAGTTTCTTAATTTCATTTTATATCTTTATTCCCATTGTAAGTACTAACAATCACCCAAAAAACCATTTAAATTTGGTTTGGATACACAATAGCATTAATCACAGTCCAGTTTCTTTTTCCCCTCTCTTTTTATACTGCAGTTTTAGTATTTTGTGATCTGTTTTAGTAGTTCTGTTGTTGGCGTATTTGCTTCCAGCAAAATGGATTTTTCAGCATTTGTAGATTATTTCAAAAGATTGCTAAAGATTAGATAGCCATAATGCAATGATTAACAGTACACTAAGAAAGCTTATTATCTTCTATTTAGGATTAGTACTAAGTATATTGGATGACCCAAAACTTACATTTTCTTGTGCGTTGTCTCTTCTCTTTTCAAAATAAATCCATAAACAACTATAATATTTTTTATTATTATTACAGAAGTTCATTGCAGTATCATTTTTAATTGGATTGAAATCCTCTTAGGAGCATGAGGTAAGTAAAACAACCCTAAAAATAAAAGCTCTATTTAAGCAAATGATGTTACACACAAACCAATGTTAATGCAGTGTCACAATGTATAAATTAGAGTGGATAGAAAACATGAAGGATTTTCTAAATTTACCTTCTTATTATTTGGGGAAAACACATCACAGATTGCATTTCAGTCTTCAAGCAAACAAGAATAACAATATACAGTCAAAGAGACATCTTTCATCATGTCTTTTAAAAGCCTGTGGGACTAATTCCTTAATCAAATTTATTAATGTAAAAGCACATTCAGAAAACTTATTTGTGAGAGCTGTCCTATTAAATTATGAATACCAGTAATAAATTCTTTAGTTCTTCATTTATTTGTGTGCTCTGCATATGAACAGACATGAATATATGTATGAATAAAATATGCCTATTGTATAGCCATATACAGAGCTAATAGAAATGCTTATGTTGTACAATGTCAGAAAAGGACAAATTATTAATCAAAGTAGAGAGAAGAAAGAAATGAAGAAGAAAGCAGATGATGCACAAGAACTTTGTTAGTTATCTTTGCATGACTTGTGTGTGGAAGAAAATATCTGCTTTGGATACAGAACCATCAGCTAACAACTCTTTATTTTATTGTGCAATGAAGGAAGTCTGGGACCAAGATCAGCTTCTCAAAGGGATTTAAGCCAGAGATATAAATAGTCATGTGAAGGGAAGGAGGAAAGGGACCAAGCAGGGAGCTTGTTATCCTAAGTTTTGTCTGAGCAGCAGAGGGAGTGGAACATGGGAGTAAGGAGAGGAATGGTGGTTTTAGAGGGAAACTTGCTGCACTGACAGTGACAGACTGAGTCAGGGACCCACTGGACACTTCTGGTGGGCAAACTTCTCAAAGACCTTATTCCAGCCATAGCAAGTATGTAAAACATTAACCTAGCAACTTCACAAATTGCAGGAGAGATGGAATTCCTGGGTCTGATGCATAGGGAAAGACATATGTTTTCAGGGATGCTGCTTGTATTACTCTTAGTGGTTGTGATACCTGGAGATATTCCACATAATAATCATTGACCATTTCATCTTCCTGTCCCAGCTGTCCACACCTGACTATCAATGCAGCATTATCTTTGAATTCATAATGCTTACTCTCCTTACTCTCCCTACTCTCCTTACTACTCTTTACTACATACATCTGCTAACCAGCAAGAGATGAGAATTGAATTCTTATACATGAATTAACAGACCCTTCTTTTTTCAGTGGAGCTGCAGGAGCTCTGAATGACGGACACTGGAAGAAGAGTAGCACCAAGAAGGCTGCAGGCAGAGCGTACTGCATCTGGAAAACTGGGAGTTAGCACCTTGTTGGACCCATGCCCCTCTTTCTTTGATTTGAGGTTACCTTCATTCCACAGAGAACAGGTACCTGACCTTACCAACACTTCCTGCAATATCCATTTCTCTTGATATCAGGAAAGCTACACTCTGTAATGAACTCTACATTCACTAATAGGTATTACAGCAGCAATTTTTAAATAATTTCACGAAAAGGAGATGACCTGTGCTTTAGGATTAATTTATCTGAAATAAAATTTAAGACATGCTGTCCTAAACTACAACACACATATATGGTTAAAGACAATTCTGCACGAATGCTTTGGTGTCCTCTGTGCACCTTTTAAAATGATCAGTACCTTAAAAAACATTTCAGTATCATTCCTCACAGTATATACCCAGTGTACCTCAGAATTATTTGTATTTCCTTTTAAACTTTATACTTAGTATTATATTTGCATTTTGAATATCAAAAATATGCTGTTAAAGGATCTTAATAATAAATGGTATAAATCCAGAGTTTTCAACAAAGAATAAAATGGCTTAAGACCTTTGGTGAACAGATGATGAAAAACTAACATTTCCAAAAGCTACACATGATTTGTGGTCTCATGCTACCAACAGCTGGCCAATCAGCTCCGGGTTTCTGTCCTTTATTAATGCCATGATAAGAGCAGCAGCAGAATTAACTGTCTCCTGAAGCAGCAAAGGATCCTGGAACAAAAAGAAAAGAAAAAAGAGGGAGTAGGGAAAACAATATATTTACAGAAGTGGAAAAAGCAAATATTTAAATCAATTTTCAAGTATGCCAAACTACCATATGGTTGTTGAAGAAACAAATCTCTTTATTAGAAGAAGAACTTCAAAAACTTTTATTTTAAGGAAGCATAATTTCATAGTAATAACCATTTTCTCCAATCTCCTTGATGCAAATCTGCCAGAAAGCTATCTACTCAGAGAGCACCAAAAAACTTGATTCTATCACTGGCTTCCTAACTGAATTTTAAAATCTAAAAGGCAATAGGGGTTGGGGTTTTTGGGGTTGCAAACATGGAACAAAATACAGTATTTAATCGAGTAGCATAGTCAAAGACCTGCAACTTTAAGCACCTACTGAGTCCCATCTGTAGTCTACCAACTACTTAAATTCACAAAGGCATTTAAAGCACTGGGATTTCAATGGTTTAGGTTGATCTTTGTATCAAACAATTTAAAAAAGTAGTCTGGTTTTGATAGACAAGTAGAGAAACCAACAGGGGAAAGAGCAGTAAAATCAGACATTGTTTCTGTGCTTCTAATTGAGCACTCCAGCTCACATTTGAAAGTCTTTTGTCTATTTACCAAGTTTTCTTAATTGTATGGACTACAAGAAGCTGGTCTCTTGCTACCAATAAGATTTCCATTTGTGCACTGGGAAAATGGCAATAGGTGTAGTTAGGCATGGAGACATCCCTGGAGTGAGAAATAGGAGTGAACAATTTTTGTGAAGCAACAGAGAAAAAGAAAGGTCTACAAAACTCTGGGGTAGGGAGAATCTACAAGGAGAAATCAAAAGCTGTTTTCCATAGCCATGATAGATAAAACAATGGGGTTTATCTATCCATCTATTCCATTTATTCCATGATGGAAGCAATAGGTAAGGACTAGTATACAATGGAACAGATTATAGGACGGATCAAGGAAACTCATCTTGAGGACCCTGTAACATGAGACTTGCATCCATGTAAAATAGGATACAAATAGAGCTTCCTGCCTGGGGTAGGAGCATGAAGCAGTTTGATTCCACATCTTTTCACCTCTTTTTTTAAGATGCTGCATGAAGGAAGAATTTGTAGAAAACACTTAAGAAACTTGGACCAATAGACAAAGAAGAAACTGTTTCCACAATTTATACAAAACCACAATATCAAAACTGGCTTTTTAACAAATAAGGCAACTGCTGAAGGGACCTGCCTATTCAGCTAGCACAGAGGGGAGCTGGAGACTAAGAAGTTGCAGCTGAAGGAAAACTGAAAGGGAAAAGGTGTCCCTGGAACATTCTCAATGTGGAAACAGGTCCAGAGGAGAGCCACAAAAAATGATGAGAGGGCTGGAGCACCTCTCCTATGAAGAAGGGCTGAAAGGGTTGGGGCTGTTCCACTTGAAGGAGGGAAGGCCCCGGGGTGACCTTTTTGCAGCCTTTAAAAACTTAAAGAGGGCCTACAAGAAAGATGGGGTCAGACCTTTTAGTAGGGTCTGTAATGACAGGACAAGGGATAATGGTTTTAAACTGAAAGAGAGTCAATTCAGACTAGTTATAGAGAATAAAGTTTTTATGGTGGGGTGGTAAAACAATAGAACAGGTTTGTCAAAGAGATGAGGGATGCCCCATTCCTTGAAACACTCAAGGTCAGGTTGGACACATCTCTGAGCCATCTGATCTAGTTGAAGATGTTCCTGCTTATGGCAGGGGGGTTGGAGTAGGCAACCCTTCCAAACCAAACTATTCTATGATTTTATGATAATGCTCTTATTAACTTTGTCACTTCTGTAAATGAAATTAAACTTGCGAAAGAGGTAACTGGATCACATTAGAAATAGCTAGTTTATAACTAACTTTTTTATCATTCCTGAAAAAATTATTTTTATATTTGTCTAGAATTTTGTCCTAAATATCTTCAAATAAGTAAATTACAATCTGTAATCTTACAAAAGATTACACTCATCACAGATTCCTGTTATATATTCTGACATGCAGTAAAAATATTTATTAGAGCTCTAAAAACCCGTGGTAGAATAAAAATGTTTGTGATGTGTGTCTTGCCATTCCCTGAGCGACACGTTCTCAGTTAAACAAGGAGTGTGGACATCTACTGAGGCCCTGCTCCTTCAGAACCTTTTATCATGGACAAAAGGGTACAAAGGCAAACTCAGAATCCACTGCTCTGGTTCAGCAGGGCGTTCACTCCCTCATTTCCCATGGGTATAAACTGCTGGATGAAGTTCAAGGAGAGCGGAAGTCGTGCGCGCACCCACTCAGATGGCAAACATTGCCGTTGCTTTCAAAATCGAGCAACACATTTCTTGCTATTCAGCAATGCCAAATCTCCTTGTGCCCTTCATCACTTTTTGTTCACTTTATCTCAAGAAGCACTTCACAATTATAGACACTCTCTTCCAAGTGGGCTTCCAGCCATATCTGAAGTTGGCTGGAGGTGTATAGTATTTTTTTTCCATTTCACATAAAGAAATAAAATACACCTGGCCAGGAATGCTCTTAATGTTTCTCCCAATAAATCTTTCCACATCCTCTGTTGGTTACTGGATTCAGTACACATTCCTTTGCAGTAATAAATTATTCAAGTTTTTGAACATAAAAGGAAGCAAGAGAAAGAAATTTAACTTTCACAGGAGAGATTGAAAGTGACACCATAAGATTCCTTTGGACTGAAAAAAAGCCTTTTCCAAAGCTAAATCTAAGGCTTTAGTGCTAATTTCCATGTTCTGAAGGAAAGACACGCAAAGAATTATGAGTAATATTCTTAAGGCAAGCAATGTGGCAGAGTAATGTGTACAGAAACATGCATGCAGTATCTAAAACCCACTGAAACTGACTGATGCATTGAAACTGGTTCAAAACCAGAAACACAGTAACAGCACAAAACAGAACTGCAAGCTTTACAGTTACTTCACGTCTAACAATCCAATTATTAATACTATCATTATAACCCTTCAGGAAACCTATTGGTCCCTGTGTAGAATTGGCCACTGTAAGTCTGTTTTTGGAAATAACCAGAAGTGTTTTTCTTTAGGGAAATCTACATCATCTCATTTAGTAAAACAAAGGTAATAGAAAATATATTCTTAGTACAGTTAGAGTTGATGGTTTAACTACCTTGTGAAGTACATACTGAGGTTTTCAATAAGGCAATCTTTTAAAGTATTTATCATAGGGGTTACTAATTTCAGATTTTTGCTGATGGTATTCCCAGTAACATTACCCCATTCTGATCTCAGGGTCACCCATTCACTGAAGAGTGTCCAGCACCTGGGCCCAGAAGTCAGCCTCTGAGTGTAGGAGAAATCAGCACCACAGAGGTCAAGTATGTGCTGACTTCAACTTGCCTTACTCTCACAGCCACAGTCTTACTGGAAGGAGGTAGTAAATAACATGATGAACTGGACTCCTCCAGGAATTTCAATTTGTCTACCCTGTATCTTTCTGAGAATCAAGATTCACTATTATGATAGGAATCATTAATGTAGTATCTGATGGTCACTGCCTGGGTATAATTTAAAACTTGTGTTGATAATTTCTAGTCATTATCACAACATACACACACCCCACACCCCACACACACACCCCCAAAAGAAACAAACCCAAACAAATAGAAAAAGAAATTTTAGCAACTGAAAGGTAATGCATTGTTCAAAGTGTAGGCTTAACACTGACTGATGCAACAGCTAAACTATATTTTAGGTATTCTTTCTCTCTTTCAAATCCTGCTAGGACTTAATCTCATTTTAGGCCATTACTCTGCCTGTAAGCAGATATTTTCAATGTAATTTGAACACCAACAGTTTTTCTAAAGAATATTAAAAAGAAATAAAATGACAGAATTCAACAACAGCCCAGGAAAGGAAAAAATCCTGTGGGTCTTTATTAATTTAAAGTTAAACAAACAAGAGAACACTTCAAGTCCCCTGGCTATACCCTTGAAACACCCATGAGTTTGACACTGCAATGTTATTTCTGGCAACAATGCTGATTACAGCTGATAGTGCCTACAGGGAAGCTTCAATAGGGATGCCAGGACAAATTTAATCTACCACACCTAACTCCGTTGCACATACAGGCCTCCAAACTTCTTTTATATTCAATGGCATAGCACTAAATCTTTCAAAAATCTCATTATTAGTTGCAGGAAGTCAAATAATCAAGTAGAACCATGTCTTCACATGTTTAATTGCCTGCTGTGTTTGCCTATATTGTAACCACGATAAAAGCCAGGATGTCAGAACAGGAGGATCAATACAAGTGCTCATGCAGCCCACAAGAGCTCTCGCACGTTACTGCCCACCCACTGCTCAGCGCTGCAAATTCCAGGCACGGAACATCCTTGGGCACACCAGTCTGTGACTGCACAGCCCTGCACACACTGGATGGATCAAACAGGAAGAGTTCTTTTCCTCATTAACAAAAGCCTTAAAAAAGACTGTGACCTTTAAAGAAGACTTGGAAGCAGTAATGACTTTAATGGATTAATAACTGAAGTTCCACATGATCAACTGTTGTGCCATGAACTCCCCCCAAACCATTGGGATATTCACTGTCTATTCATTTCATCCAGTTGATTTAAATGATTCTCCTGTAAAAAAACCCAACCCCTCCAAACATTTCTTGGCCATTAATAAATAGAATTTTTTATTGTTTGAATAGATTATTAACTACATTTATAAGCTAAACCCAAAACTTTTACCACTTTATGTACTTTGGAAAAGAAAGTATTCAGAAACACTGCCAATGCTAAAAACCATAAATCCACATAACAGCACTTTGATTCCAAAATAAAATATCTACTTTGTCTGTTATTAAATAGTAAAAGTATTCCAACGTAACCATATTGTGTGATGGCTGTAACTCATACTCGGAATTTATTTGATGTAGAGTTTCTGACTGTAGGGGTTCTCTGGTCTGCAGACTAAGACAGGGAATGGCTACAGGGACAGAGTTAAAGTTGTGTTTGGAATATGTAATCTGATATTTTACAAATGTGTATTTATTTAAGAAACTGTGAGGATATCTGAATATTTACTGACATTTCCCTCACAATTCATTTCCTTGCTTCAATCTGTTTAGGATTTATTTTTTTCCCCAACTGGAACTTCACATATATGCACTTCAATTTACAGATGTACTAGATCAGTTTAAGGATAGTTTGAAAAACACACCTACCCTTTTTAGTGCAAAAAATGAAAGCCTCTGCAGGTATTACCTCTGTCTTGCTCTGCTGAAAGAATAAAACTGCTGTGTTGCATTATTTGCACTCTGTCTTTATGTAATATTACTTGACATTCCACTTAATAAAGTTTTTTAGAATTAATAGAATTGTATAGTCCTGATGGTATGGCTGCCAGAAAGCCTGAAAACAGGATTTAAAGGCACTGCTAAACTTAGGCAGTATCAGTATTAACAACAGTTATGTTTGTAGCAGGAACAGAAAGAGAGCTGGAGCATGTTCTGGCATGCTGGCATGCTCCTGCCCTCGCTGTCCCATTGTAAGCCTGCTCTCTGGCACAGTTTTGGCTCCTGACAGCTAACATGTTTCCAGACAATGGCTGGGCATGGTTCAGGGGACAGCACAGGCCAAGGAATGCTCCCAAGGCACAGGCTGAATGAGGCCACCCTCTTTTGGGAAGCGAGAATGTAGCCATATGGAGATGGGGCATGCTGTGCCTTTTAGCCCTAGGACAAGGGAACCATCCCTGGCCTGTTTCACTTACCAGTATGGACACAGCCCATGTAGCACTGGGAAGTGACACTTGAGCCTTTCTCTCCCTACCAGATGCATCAAGAATACATAGAACCACAATCAAATAGTGCCCCCCAAACTGAGGCACAAATTCCATGTTGCTACCACATAAAAAAATAAAGATTAACTACTCTGTAAGACACCTATTCCACCGAAACAGATGAGGAGAGAGGGATGAACCACACTAGAAGACAGTGACTGTGCTATACTGCACAGTCTTTGTCACCTTATGGAAAATGTCTGGAGCCAGCAGAAGGAACTCATGCCCACTGTTCCTTTTCACAGTGTGGATATGGGTGCATACCAGGTATACCAGGAGACATGGGCAGAAAATGCTGAAACAGTCTGTTCTGACAAGCATCTTGCAAAAGATTATGTTGGCAGTGAAAGAGGAGCTGCTGCTAATTTAAAACTCCACAGAAAGCTGCAATTTATACTAAGGCCCTCCAAAACTCGCCTGACTTCACATACTGAGTGTTTTGTTTGCACTTAGAGAAACTGAGTGGAGACTCTAGCCTCAAAAACCTCAATACTTGAAATTTTCTTCTTCAATTAATACTTCTAATTAAAAGAGTTGTTCTGAAGAGGGTCTGAGGTTCTTCTACTACCAGAAATCAATGATCTAACACGGTTTGTTGTTTAATCACACCATGAGGAATTCATCAGTAGATTCACAAAGAAGCATTTTTCCCCCCTTAAGATATGTACTGGCATGCATCTACATATTAAAGCAACCTCCATTTCTGTAATAGGACAAATTAAGCTGAAGTCTCCTTTCTTCTTAAAATGCTTCCACATCACATTTTTTAATCCATGTGCCAAAGGATCTATTGATAAGTGTCATCTCATACATAATATCAATGCAACAATTTATCTCAATAAGAAGATAGCTTTGCAGATCATTCTAAAAGATAAGAAAAGTATTTCTCTGAATATTTTTAGGTTTTCTTTCAAGTAATACATAAGTAATTAAGGTAGTACTTGGGTTCAGATAGGTGGCTGGGTTTAAAATTATTCAAACAGGTTCATAATTGAACCTCTGTACACACAGCCTTCCTTTCTGAACTAAGGAAATGCAATCAATTTTTCATTAGTGGATACCCCTCAAAAAATAAATAATTTTTAAATCTAGACACTGAGGATGCAATGAATATTGAAAAATATTTATGTGGCACTAGAAGAACCAAGCTGTCACTGTGCTAATGGATTTTAGCAGACCACTTAATTAGTGAACTCTGATAGATCTAAATTAATCCCTGCAGTTAAATGGTCATACATTTGTGCTAATCAACCCAAACCTGGATAAATTGTGCATAAACACATGAAACTGTAATTCTCTCTGGTACTTTTGATCAGCCATGCTTCTTATAGTTTATAGAAAGAAAATGGAGAGCCATCGACATTTAAAATGACTGTGTGAATATACTGAGAACAAACAAATATTTTAAGTCTTCTGGAGTCTGTGAGGATTAAGTCTCTAGTGCTTTTGCTTTTATCTTTTCATGTAAGATTCACAGATTTAAACCCAAAGGTAAACATCACTCTTTTGTTAAAAACAAAAAAAGCCCAATAAAACAGCACAAACAAACAAACAAAAACTCAAATAGGATTCCTTTCTCTAGTATGGTAAGAATAGACAGATTTACCCTAAATCAGTAGATTTAAAACAGCTCCATTATCTACATATTCTACAGCATGTAGGTGACCAGGGTTCAGTTCTCCAAATCTTTTTTCTCCCCCTGTGAAAAATGCTGCTTGCATGATCATGACAAATGATTAATAAAAATTCCTGGACCAAAAAAATTCTCTGAAGAGTTTGTTATGAAGAATACTTTCAGTACATTCAATCACTGCAGCTTAGGCAAGAGTTTTCATTCAGCACTTAACCACTATCTGATTGAAGCTCTTTGCAAGAGTGAGTGTGCCAGCAGAGACAGCACAGTGTCTGTGAATCATCTTGCCCTCTAAGTTGCTCCAAAAGCTCCCTAATGCTTGAGCTAGCAGCCAGTTCTGCCACCTGTATGGGACTGGGACAAAAGTGCTGGCAGAAATAGCCCATTTAACAGATGTGGTTGCCTACAAAACTATATTAGGTGTTTGAGGTTTCTTAGAGGTGGTCTCTTAATATAGTATGTTACCAAATAATTCTATAGTATGAAATGTATTCGTGTTAATATATGTTACTGTGCTACCTACATGAGGTATCACAGTAACATGAGGTATCACTCTGGTAACCTTGCAAAAAACACCATAAGGATTTTTTAAGGGGAAGGAAAAAATTAGTCTTGTCATCAATACAGGAAAACTGAAATGCTCCTGAGGAACAGGAACCTTGCTTTCTGCTCTGACAACCTGCACTCTGTGACCTGCTGAAAATCCAAGGTTTGTCTGAAGTTGACTGAAGTTGTTGCAAGTCATTCCTCTCTTTTCAGAAAGCTGTGATCAGTCTGATAACACTAACAAATTCAAGTGAAAGTGGGATTTAAGCCTTCCATATAGCAGCAGCAGCACAGAATCACAGAATCACAGAATATCCTGAGTTGAAAGGGTCCCACAAGGATCATTGAAGTCCCAACACCTGGGCCTGCACAGAACAGCCCCAAAAATCACACCATGCACCTGAGAACATTTCTCAAACACTTGAACTCTGCCAGGCTTGGTGCTGTGACCACTTCCCTGAGGAGCCTGTTCCAAGTGCCCAACTACTCTCAGTGTGAAGAACCTTTTCCTGACATCCAACCTAAACCTCTCCTGACACAACTTCAGGCCATTTCCTTGGGTCCTGTCACTGGTCACTAGAGAGAAGAGATCAGTGCTTGGCCCTGTGCTTCCCCTCACGAAGAATTTAGAACAGCATCCCCCTCAGTGTGTTTGTGAGGTGGATTCTCTGCTGTCTGTTCCACTGTGAGAGTCTATCAATACTTCAAAGGGCTGCACCATTAAGTTTTGCAGCTAGTCAGCAATACAGAGCAGACCCACCAAACACACACAAAAAAAGGGTTAAGAGGTGCTGGCCTCCTGCAAAACATAACACCCCAATCATGCAAATCATTTGCAGACTGCTGCAGTTCTCCAGGCACCAAGAAAAGACTGAGCAGCTACAGATCCATATGACTGCATTTGGCACGTGGGGCTAGTAGCAGAGCAAAAGCAGTACAGCACAGATTAGCTGGTTTTCTCCTACTAGAAACAGAGAAATGCAGCACTTTTAAGCTCTGTTTCCCTTGATGACTGGTGTTTTAGCCCTAGCTGGCAATAAGAAGGAAGGCGAAAATGAATATGTAGAGAAGGCAGAGAGAAGTGATGGGGGAGTAAGTTAGAAGGGGAGAAAGGAAAAAACACAGAGTTAAAAGTTTCAGTACACAACTATCTCAACCCTGAAAATATAAAAAGGACATCACTGCTGAAGATCAGGTGAGATTATACCAATGTCAGAAGCTCTGTCTGATAAGTAAACTATGTCATATACTACAGGTGAAATAAATAATTTTTAAAAATCTTCAAAGAAGAACATAGGACATTTCCAACTAGTGAGATCTGGGGTCATCAACGTAACTGTATTACAAAGGAAAAAAATAAATTACAAAAGAATTCCAAAACCCACCTAATGAGGACAGAGGAAACAATAAAGCCCTTCTTCAATAAACTTATAGCACAAGCAAAAAGTACATATTTATGGTATAGTTAACACAATATACTTCAATATTTGAGGTTCTTCCTTTCCATACTATATTGCATTGACAACATAGATTTGTTGGGTCACTTTTCAATTAAAAAAATTAACACAGTTGTTCACAAACATCTAAATTGCTTATATGTAGTACAAGACATAAATTGCATGTACATTGCATACAAATGTGCTGCAGCAGTTTCATATACTTTGTGACATATAATTTGTGATTGTGAATATCAGTATTATATAAGAAGATAGGGCAACTTTTAATTAGTGACTGTGACAAAATGGTAAGGTTTTTGGAAAGAATGAGTGATGCATTTCAATCTCCTGGGGGATGCTAAAAATCAGGCCAGAGGAAATGTGAGCTTTTTTTTTTTCATTTTTTCCAGTCTAAAGCAAATTCTTCTTCACTTCTATATGTGCTGATTTCATATATAATATTAAGCATAATAGACATCCAAATCTCCAAAGTAAGAAGAGGCATGTGTCCATTTGTTAAAATGGACACATGCCAACATTCAGTCATTAAAATCTCCATTGTATAACTCCTACAGACTGTGAATAATCTGAAATACAAGCACACGGCTGCAATAGCTAATTGATTGGAAACATTCCTTTTGATTACAGATAATTTATTTGAGATGGTTCAGAGGAAAAACTGTATGGCCACCTAAAAAACAAAATAAAATTTCTCCTTTGGGGAAAGAAGTAAACAAAACCCAAGAGATACTGAGGGACAAAGTATGCGTAGACATGTGCTGGGCTATTGTTCACATCCAGCCTTGTGGCTTCCAAACTTTTAGGATGATAAAATCAGTTCAGTGGGGTAAAGGCCACATTCCAGTCTTGGTTATAGAAATATAAACCAAAGTAATGACAGTATTACAAGCCTGGTTACTTTGCAGTTGCAGAGACTGAATTTCAACTTTTTTGCTACAGGAGATCAATATGTAAGTGGTTTTAAACTGTTCTCTCAAAATTTCAAAAGTAGCTTTAAAGTGACTCAAATGTCAGTGTTTTGGGCAGTGAGACACAGCAAGAGGGAGTAGATGTTCAGAAGCTTATTGTTAGTCATATGATATCACAGACTTCCCTAATTTGATACTCTCAACTGAATCTAGCTAGTTTCATGCAAAGTGACTCTCAAGTTGCATCATCTCATCATTCTGCAAGGAGGGACTGCAGAATTCATTCTGCAGAATAAATCATAAAAACTTTGTGTGTAAGTTACAGAGTGAAATATGAAAACATCCTTGAATCACACCCGAATGTCCATCCTACAGCTTGCATCTTATCACACAGATTCTATTCCTCTCACCCCATTTCTGTGATGTTAAGGCATAGTTTATGTCCATCTCTGTCTTTTCCTGCCTATAACTGAGGCTCTACAGCCTACTGGAGTGCAAAAATATAAATTCCTTGCAATTTAAGACTTCCATGTAAGGCCAAGCTAGTTTACATTTCACAAAAGAACACAAACCAAACCAAAACAACCGAACCAAAAAAAAACCCAAAACAACAAAAAAAACCAACACAGACTGATGAAAAAGCATCCAGAAATGAGGCAAAAGATTACAAGGACATGAGGTGACATCCCTCCTAGGAGAGTAAGAGGAGGGGAGTCAGCAGGGGTAAAACAAGTTACAACAGAATTTAGTAATAAGATTTGTTCCCTTTGTCTCTCACACCAATATTAGGTTTTAACACATCAATTTTGCAGTAATTCTGATTGTTCTCAACATTCTTTTGTACAAAACACAATCTTGTTCCCAGTTCCAAAGCAGTTTTCACACAGTGAATGTAAGAAAAGGAACTTAAATTTCTGGCAAGCATGAATATTTCCATGAGCAAAGTTCCTCTAAGCACAGGTATGCTCAAATACACTCAAAACTGCTGCAAAAGGAGAAAGTGCATTTGCACTCTATTGATTTCCTTCAGGTATTTTGCCTACACAGTGTTTACATACTCACTTAAGACTGGACAGTTTATCTGACCAGTACTCTAGGAAATGAACTGAATGAATCCTTACTCAGAAGGTACAAGGAAGAATTATTATTATTATTATTAATA